>CAUJRU010001963.1:0-100793 GCA_963277665.1 Viscum album | reverse complement strand
AAGCAACAATGCTTGAATGGTTATCAAGTAGTATAAAATGTTGGTTTTAAAGATGATCTGATATTTAGTCTATAGTGGATCAGAGTCTAGGATCAGACCAGAACTAGGTAAAGAGGTCATGTTTGGGTTCTCATAGCACCATAAATAGGCGATAGACCGAGTTTTCAGGGGTGGTAAATGATATTATAGTTTTTGTCTTTTATATTTTATTTATTTTACTCCTTGACTGGTGCACTTGGTTTTGGTGTTATTGGTTTATGAGGTTATGACCCATGGCCCAGTATAGAAGGGGTGGAGAATTCATGCAACATGATAGGTGTGTAGGTTCACATGACATATATTCATGATTGTGATTATCACTTGGAACCTAGAATATGAGAAAATGGGTTGGGATATTTATAGTGTCAACAACCACTTAAACATTATTTTCCTTCTTATGTCCTCGGTGGTATTCTACTCATCCATCTTAGGTATGTGGTTCCTAATGAGAATTATATGTACTACTATGTGTATGTATTATATATGGCATGACTCTGATAATGGTAGGCTGGAATAAAGTAACATGGTGAGTTATCTATTGTGTCAAAAAAATATAAACAATGATTTCATACATAGCTTCTTGGGGTCATTTTACTCATCAACTTTAGCTTGGTGAATTATTATATACTATGTGTGTGATTCCATACTCTGACATGAGAAATCAAGGGGTCATGAGTCCATCCAATATGTTATATGGGTATAATTTGGACGTTTAAGAGTGGTTAGATTCACTATCTATTACATATTTCCCTTTTGGGATATAAAAAGCATTATTGTATTATTATCCGTGGATTTTAATCTTTGGTGTGATGTCACATTGATGGGACCTGATGGAGCATCAGGATGTTGAGGATGCATGGTAACTAGATAATTCATGGGATGAGGCATAAAATTATTCAGATAAGCATGAGATTCAAGAGGTGGCTCTGAGGAATGTAAGGAATCCACATAAGATGGAATAATTTGGCTCCTGGATAGATGAGTAGCTTAGGGAAATCTTGGTATGGGTAGTGTAGAGTATTGATAGGGGACCTTAGGGGTGATTCACCTCAGGTGCATCTGATGTGTGACTTACACTCACAGCACGTACATTTATTTTAGGGTGATGGTGGAATATAGGTTGAAAAAATTAGATCGAGTCAGTCCAATCAATATTCGATTAAATCGAGATTCCCTTAGGGTAGTGGGTGAATTTAGATACTTTTACTATCAAGGGACTATAAAAGAACTATGGATATATAAAGTTACATGAAAGTTGGAAAGAGGTGTTCACATAGAATAATTTAGAGGATATGTATTTTCAGTACTTCTCCTCAAACACCTCAATAATATATTTAGATTGTGTGTTCATGAACCTGTAACAGGGGGAGACATCTATCTGGGATTATACTGTGAGTTTAATAGACCTGTCTTGTTCTATTCCTTCTATGGTAGGTTATGATATTTCTAGTGTGAGGTGGTTTGAGGAAGTCTTACATCATGCCACCAGGGTATTAGTGAATATATTTAGGATGACCTTGTTCTCAGAGGTAGTGAAACATTAATTGTTAATCAAGGGGAATATGATGGAAAGGACCTATGTAAAGACCTTAATCCCAGTATCCTGGATATGGTGCCACAAATTACTACATTAGCATAAGATACAAGAAATCACATCCCAAATTATATAATAGTTTAGTAGTCTCCGTAGACAAGATACATACATCAAATTCACGTTATATTTTAAAATAAAAAAATACACAAAGGATTTCATTAAGAAAACCATTATTATCCAATCATAGCCTAGTATATCAATCAAAATATAGTTCTATGAATCCTAGGGGAAATAAAATATATGAAAGGGGTGAGCTCAAATTCTCAATAAGGGTAAGCGTATAGTGGAATCTGTGAGTAAATATGGAATAAATAATATGCAAAGGTATATAACTGAAACATATTCCATTTAAATAATCACATTAGAGGGGAAACATAACCATAGATATTTTACTAGTTTAATAATCACATTGAATATTAATAACTAAGTTCATAATGATGGAATTCATAATTTCATTCATCTAAAACATAATTTTAAGGTTTTGTACTGAGAATCTATTAATGACAAGGCTTTATTACAAGAATCTAACAATATCAAGACTTTATGCTAAGAATATAACATTATCTGGGATACATAATAAGAATATAATAAATTGGTATGGCATTGGCCAACATAAAGTATAGTTTGTCTCATGAGACCTATCGATACATCGAGGAGAAATAGTGGGCCCCTCCCATCACTTACTAAGTCCAATGCATTCCCCAAATGTAAGGGGAGAAACAAAAACAATATAAACATTCATATTACAAACTAGTATATGAAATATAAATACATTAACAATAAAACAAGAATATTATATCAATATCACATTCACAATAAAATAGATCATAAAAAATTCAATAAAATGTGTTAGATGATATCATAAGAGATCAGTCACTTTTAAGTATAATAATCAACAGATTTCGTTGACATAGATGTAAATTCTATAGTAAAATCATTAAAAATCATTGAGGAAAATTTATTATTTACCCCAAGAGAAAAAAATAATAAAAAAGGGTCATTTTAATTTAATAATTACCACTTTAAATACCAAATATCATATAAATAAGGGAAGATGTTTTTTATTTAATATAATATGAATTCTTTTAAAGGAATTTATAAATTAAATAATAGTCATGAGGGAAGGAAAGTCAGTGTCACCATGTAAATTATTTATAAAAAAATCTTTTATCATTTGAAAAAATGGTTCATATAAAAAAACTAAAATAATTATTTTACAAAACCATTTAATGATATAAAAAACACATGAATTTTCCTTTATAACCCTTTTATATCCATACAAATAAATATATAAAATAATATCAAGAATATTGACACCAAGAAAAATATTTGATAATAAAATCATTAAACATTCAAGGTGTATCATACCAGTATAAAAATTTAAATCATAATCCCCGTGAATGAATAACATTTAAAAAATAATCAATAACATGATAAAAAATAAATTAATGACATGATAACTCCATATGGCTACATATACACCTCATAAAGTAAAATTGAGATGAAGTCCCTTACCTTATTATTCCATTAGTCAAACATGATTTAACCTCCAGTATAATGGTTTTAATCATGTTATTAACATAGATCAGAACGTTATTTGTATTTATGATATCATATATGAACCTCTTATATAGTTTTGTTAACAATATTGCAGTATTACCCTTATTTCATATGTTAAGTAATTCATTTTTTTTAAATGTGCTATCGTGTAAGTTCACTTTTTTATGCATAGTATATATTTGTTTCATATGTATAATGATATTCACTTCATAGATATCATATGTATTCATTATATTGATTTTCTATAATCATTATTGAATGGTTGTCATCGAAAATGAATCTCATCATGTCGTTGAGACAGTAAGTCATACGTACGCACGCGTGGTGCTTTTGTTTTTCATATGATGGATAAAATATAGAATATGGTTGTCCTATAATCATAATAATATATCATAATATATATCACAATATATTTATAGCTTTATTATGGAAATAGCACAAAAATAAGAAGTATAATAATAAATTAACTTCAATGTGTTGCTAAACATGATTATCTCTTTTTTGTGGACTTCCTTTTGATATCTTCTTAAGATATAAAGGGATGGTATTTTGGATGAACAGAATCTCCAAAACATTTATAAGGATAGTGGGAAGAACACTAGATAGGTTTTTTCTAAGCTATAAGACTCAAAATGGGGTGAATACATGAAGGAGGATGTTCCCATTTATAATTGAGGTCAGGGAACTTTTTGAAACACTCAAAATATTAAATAAATATAAATTAATATTCAATTAATAATGGCCCCAAAGTGAGTTCTTTAAAATATATTATAATTATGGGTTGAAATTATAACATAAAATAAGTTTTTTAACAATTTGAGATCATATTATTACGCTTATAATTTAGTTTCAACCCTTATTTAACCAAGTTTACTCTTACCGTGAAAACATGAATTTTACTATTCAAGGGTTAATATTTTTTCAATAAATTAAAATAACCCATAAATTAATCATTTGTGACATTTTAAACCATATACAAATTAGTAGGGATAATTTATATTTTTATCAAATTTATATAATTTATAAAATTATATTTATTATAAAATATCATTAATTTCAATTTTGAAACTATTCATCACATTGAGTTTTAAAAAATATAAACACAGAAGATATATTTGAACAAAAAACATTATTTCATCCCGAATATGTCATGTGGGTCCATAAAAATCATGGATGAAGTTAATTATGTCAAATAATATTTATTTTATTCTTTTCAAAATCATTTAGTTGATATTTCCATTAATTAAACAATTATTGCATCATCAATTTGTAATCCTTTAAGATAATTATTTAATTCCTAAAAATTAAAAAATAAATTAACATGATCGACCTTTAGGATAACACCATATAAAAAATGTTATAGTTATTAAAACATAAGTATGATATCTTTGAATTTTATTTAAAATAAAATACAATAAAGGACTTAGTGTCATCCATTTAGCTCCAAGAGGTCATAGAATCTACCCGATAATTCTTTGGTTGATATTCACTCATCAAATAAAAATAGGACATGTGTTAGGGTAATTTTATGATATTTATCAAATTATTTGTACCCATAATTACCTAATTTACCCCAGATCATTATAATAAAAATAAGCAAAGTTATTATTCATATTGTCCAAAAAAATAAAAGGGGAATATTTACTAAATTTGGAACTTATGATTCCAAATATAGAATCCATTTTTCAAAATTCAAAACACATAATTGGGTAAAATTA
The DNA here is from genome assembly GCA_963277665.1 of Viscum album. Taxonomy (NCBI): domain Eukaryota; kingdom Viridiplantae; phylum Streptophyta; class Magnoliopsida; order Santalales; family Viscaceae; genus Viscum; species Viscum album. The sequence goes on along the minus strand of CAUJRU010001963.1, from coordinate 95,882 downwards.
ATTTAAAATTAATCTCATCGATGGGGTGAGAAAATGGGTTATTAATGTGAAAACGTTAAAAGGATTTAAATGTTTTTATATACATATTCAATATAAAATTGATATCAATGATCTATATTGGATTAAAGGATTTAAAATTTATCTAATTTTTATTTAAAACCAACAAAAATATAATTTAATTAAATAAATTTTTTGGTGAAGAAGTTGTTTTTAATTAAAATCCATCATTTTTGACTAATCATCAAAACATGAAATCTATCAAAAAAATACCAATAATTCAACCAAAGTAAAAAAAAGGATATTTATCCTTCTAAAATGAAGTTTATTTTTTCAAATAAAATATATAAAAGTGTCAAATTTTAGTTTTAATATAAGGGTACCATCAAGAGGTGGGTGAACAACCTTTAAAAAATTATATTTTTTATATGTAGAAGTGGATTTATTTTTATATCATTTATAGAAAACACAAAATATGAATGTTTCAAATTATATTGAACATATAATATATAAATTCAATAATTTTTTAAAAGTGATTCATTACCTCTAATTTAATGGAAATATTATAATAATATTTCATTATTCATTTAAGTTGGGTGATGCGTGCAAAATTAGCTTTCGAAAAGATGAACATTAAATTAACATAACAAAAACACTTGGGGTGTTACATTCTCCCCTCCTTTAGTAAATTTTGTCCTCACAATTTTAAATTGGACTTCAAAAATCAAAGTTTCATACTTGAAAATTCTTTTGTGGAAACCCACATCGGAAAAAAGGAAAATAAAATATATTCTTAATAAGAGGTATGTGGAAATGCGATAGTCACCATGAAATTTGGATTTTCAAGGGGACAAAATTAGATAAAAGTAAAAAAAGGACATGGAAGACAAATAAAACTATCAAGTTCTGATTGAGAGTGGTAGAGAACACGGTTATTATATATTTAACCCTCAAGAAACTATAAATTTGCGATCAGTTAAAATACCATTGATTTCTTACAAATAAAAGATAACGGATAATGTTTTGTACCAAAATATGATTCCTTGAGTTGAGGGACTCATTTAATGTTTATATAATCACTTTAGATAATAAACATACTATATTATTTTCCATTTCATGAGCATAATATCATCTATTGTTTGTGCCAAGATCTATTTTGACTTCATTTCATATAGCTGGACATGGATATTTAGGAATAATTTTTATACCTGAATCGCTGTAAAGAATAACAAGGTCTCGAAGTTATTCATTCATCGTCTAAAGTTTTAATAAAAGAAAAAATTATATCCCACAATATCCAATAATTCATAAGTTAACCTAAAACAATATTAACCAATGTTAAAATTAATCTATTCCATAAATAGTTACCTTAAGATTCATTCAAAATACATCTATAAAAATTGAAAGTCTTAAAATTTAGAAGGAATGTCACTAAATTTACAAAAAAAATTAAAATTAAATTCCAAATATTTTATCACCATACCAAATATTTGATCACCATAAAAAACTTAATAGAAACGTTCATGCTTCCTAATACATAATGGAGTACTACAGTAAAGTCATTATATATCTCTTTAATATTATAATGAGGAAACCATTGATGAAACAATTCTTGAATCCAAATTCACAAGAAATTTAACCCCTCTACTTCAATATTAAACCACTAACTTCCCTTCAGCATCTTATTCCTCAATTCCTCCTTGTTTTCATTTTTCTTTTTTAGTTTCATCATCATCAGTAGTATAACCATTACATGTATAACCTTACTGATTCTAATCATTTACCAAAACCAAAAAAAATGTGATAAACACTAATCATAGTGATATTGTCATGATGAATCATTTATAGGATGTCTAAATCATGAATGTTTCAAAATTTATGAATCCTTTGGTTTGACCAAAATTATCCATGGTATTACCAAATCCAAATGATTATATTCTATACTTGGACTTATCCTAAAATTCAGTCATAGGATTCTGTTTTCTAATACATATTTTTCTAAATCTAGTTCTAAAGGTTTCTACTAAACATTATTTGATACCAACTATAAATACCCTAACCCAAGTAGCTCGGATCTGGAGCATCACATTATTATATTTTCATAACATACAAGAAATCATGTCCCAAAGGACTAAGTAGTTTATTAGTCTTGGTAAACTAGACACATACTTGAAATTCCCATTACATTTTAAAACATAAAAATACACAAAGTATTTATTTGAGAACACCATTATTCTCCTGTCTTAATCTTTTATATTAGTGATAATATAATTCCTATAATCATGGGGAAAATGAAACATATGAATGGGGTGAGATCAAATGCTCAATAAGAGTAAGCATATCATGAAAGCTATGAGTAAATATTGAATTGACGACATGGAAAGGTATATAACCGAAACACATGACATTTAAATAATCTCATGAGCTAAGAAACATTACCAAGGATATTCTATTAGTCGAATAATATTATAGAATATCAATAACTGAATTCATACTGATGCAATGCATAATATCAAACATCTAAAATAGTTTTTTGAGCCTTTGTACCAAGAATACGTTAGTATAAAGGATTCATGCTAAGAATATAACATTATCAAGGTTTCATGCAAAGAATCTAACATTATCTAGTCTTCATACTGAGAATCTAATAAATGGGTAAATACTTGCAAAAAAATAGTATATTTTTTTTCATGAGACCTACTGATACTTCAAGGGGAAATAGAGAGCTTCCCCCATCACTAAATAATTTCAATTCATTACTCTTATGAATGGGGGGAAACATAAACAGCATAAGCATTGGAATTAAAAACTATCATATGAAATGTGAATACTATAACAATAAACTAAAAATGGTATCAAAATAGAACAACCACAATAAAACTGGTCATAAAACATTCAAAAAGATATGTTAGATAATATCATAAGAGATAAGCCTAAATTAAAAACAAGATTCAATAAATGGTGTTGACATAGATGAAATTACTATAATAAAATAATTGAAATTTTATTAAGATAATATTATTATTAAACCTTTATGAAAAAACAGTTTCATATAAAAATGTCATTTTATTTTAAAAATAACCATTCTCAATACCAAATATCACAAAACGAAGTAAATATGGTTTTTCATTTAATAAAATATAAAATTTTGTAAGGGAAGGTAGAAATTAAATAATATTTATAGATTATGAAAATTTATTTTCATTGTGTACGTTATGAAAAGAATATTTCTTTTTTCATTTATAAAAATGTGTCATATAAAACACGTAAATATCTTCCTTTTGAAAAATATTTAATGAAATTAAAAAAAGATATAAAATTTCATTTATAATCCTTTTATATCCACATAAATAAATATATAAAATAATATCAAGAATATTTACAATGAGAAAATTATTTGGTAATTCAATCTTTGTACATTCAATTTGTCCCACACCGTTTTGAAAATTTAAATCATATAAACCATGAAATAAAAATATTTAATAAAAAATAAAATAATATGATAATAAATAAATTAATGACATGATAAGTCAATGGGGATGCATATACGCCTCATAAAATAGGGTGGGTGTATAACATCAAACTATGCCTCAGTGAAAGGAGATAGATATAAAGTCCCCTACCTTATTCTTTCATTATTAAAACATGATTTATCCTCCGACTTATTCAAATTTATGATATTATATATGATCCTCTCATATTTTATTTTTAATAATATTTTGTTACTACCCTTGTTTCAGGTGTTAACTACTTTATTTTCCTAGGAATATTTTTTCATGTAAGTCATGTTTCTTATGTATAATATGTCACGACCCCCTCCCTCTAAAGATACCGTAATGAGAGGAGAAAAATAATGACCCTTGAGTCCCACCTACAGTTGGACCTGGGTTGGAGACTAGCACAAAGGGTATAAAAATATGTCAAATATGGGAGGCATTTCCATTTTTTAGGAAAACAATATCAGGAGATAGGATGGATGATCCAAATTAAAACTCAAATACATAAATAAAAAGGAATCCAAAAACCATCCCACATGTATGTGTAAAAAAAAGAAATGTTACAGTACAAAAGTATCTAAAGTAAAATACCAAATGTAAAGCTAAGTAGCAATGTGACAACTGTCATGATCCGAGCTAGTAAGGTCCATCATAGTCGACTAAATTCTCTTAGAAACCTCAAAATAATTTATAAACATAGGGTGAGAATACAAGTATTCTCAGTAGGAAAAGAAAAGTATCTCATGCACATGTGAAAGATCCATACTAACACACCCATGAGAAAACAACAGAACCAAAACAGAACCTTAGATGGTATAGTAACCACCCCAGCCTCATCAAGTCACACTCACAAAATAATGAAAGTCAAGTAATATATTATAAAACACATGGATGATAGCACACCCAAAACCACATTCCCATGGGTTCTGCTTCTCTTATCGCATGTCGGATGTCCTGGTACTCCCATCCCCTTTGTACATCACAACACACCTCGCTCGCACACACCTGGGCTACAAACCACAACACAACCCTCCTACACATTCTTGGGCCTCACAAACCACATCACATCTCACCCCAAAGAAACCTGGGAATGTAAGTCACCTCTCAGCCCAAAGACAATTGTTAAAAGCACAAACCACCTCGCTCGGAGACACATGGGCCATCACATCTCACCCAAAGACACCTATACCATCACCACCACCATCTAAGAAAACTAGCAGACCTCTATCCATCACATCTTGTGAAATAACTATATCTCTTAGAAGATAGAGGAGAAATTATTGGGTATCCTTCCATCCTTACTCCTCACTGGTTATTGGGAAAGTCACCCTCCCCCGTGACGATGGGGGTGTTCGACACATAGTTCTCATCAAGGGTGGGGTGCATATAGACATCATAAGAAAAATCCAGTGTATACAAATATGATACCAAACACTCAATTACATCCTATGGGTTCCCATACAAACCACAAAACCACAAAATTTACTCATTTATTGATATCTTTAAATACACAACAGCACACATAAAACCACAAAACCTAAATCACATTCCCAACCAATTTAATTAATCATTTCCATTATCTATTAAATAGTTCATTATTTCATCCCATCACTACCTAGGAAGCTATTAAACACAAACACACAATAGGAAACATGGTTTTAAGAAGGTTAAAATCCATGATAAATTAATGCACTTCACATTAAAGAAACATCATTCCATTGCCTCCACGTTTAACCCTCACTCATAAAATATCATACATCGGTTACTATATACGGGGTGAAGCTTTCTACGTGTTATCAATGAAGAAGAACCCATTACATCCATCATCATCCTTTTTGACATTCATCCCTCATAATCCATACATTCGACCAAATAAAACCCCAACTCACCCCCACATCTAGTAACAAACTAAACCATAACCTCGTATCCAGCCCCGCTGCACGAACACACCATGCCAAGATTACCATATCCACGAAAACAACCCCCAGTGCATAATCATACCCATATCCACATCACCACATGAATGAAATAAACACATGTTCAGATTTAACAAGGATTGCCTTCTTTAATTCTATAAATTATTTTCGGGGTTATCATAGAAATAGTGTGATCATGGGTTATCCATTTATTAGCTGAATATACATGGTTAACAATTTTCATACATAATAATTCAACATGTAAAAAAACATTCCATAAACCAATTCTATGTTCAATCAATTACCCCCATAGACCATGATATTTATTTCATAGTTAACCCATTAAAATAAAAATATCAATAAATAAAATAAAACAAAAAGAACAAATGTAACTTTTCCCAACCCATTGCATACTGTTTTTAAAATTATTTTGATTATCTTTATTAACTGGTGTTAAAAAATCTTCACAAAGTAAAAAATTCATAGACCCACCCCGCATGATACATAATAAAGAAATACAAGGTAAACCTACTTGGAAGAACAGATAGTCAGAACATCCTAGTTTCACCAAAATATGGGCGCTCACACAATAAAAAAACACATATAAAAAGCAAGAACTGTAAGCTAAAGCATCATAATCTAATACAATGGGAAGAAGTGCTTGGGGAATCTCATACCATGGTAATTCAATATGGATGAACAAGAGGCAAATGGTATCTTGGATTTAGAAAGATCAAAATAGATCCACAATTTAGATACATTTCTGATTTTCCTATATAGGCAGATCTGGTCAAGATAATATGTTTTAACCAAATAAAATCCACCAGACACTTAGGAAAATAATTTTCGGATTTTTGTGGTATGAATCAGTCTCAAATACCTTAAAAATCATTTAAAATCATTTTACATTAATGGAAACATCAAAAGGAGTGAAACTGGAAGAAGTTGGAAACACTGTTCAAGAGACAACCTTGGATGATGCACTGTTCATATGGCACCGCTCGTGAGGAACCACTAGTTGAGACACCATCAAGATGAGGCACCGCTCAACAAGGCTCCACTAGAAAAGACAATGTCAGGATAAGGAATCACTCGAAGAGGAACCACAGGCTGAGGCACTGTCAAATGAAACACTTGCCTCTATCAGTGGATCACTGTCGGGCAAGAAATTGCTAGATGAGGCACCTCTAGACGACAAACCACAAACGAGCCACCATAAGAAAGAAACAGCTTGGGTGAGGCACTACCATGGGGTGCTACTACTTGGTTGAGCTACCGCTAGGGAGAGCTATCACCAGGGTGAGACACTGCCAAAGTGAGATACTGTTGGGGTGAGATACCGCCAGGGTGAGCTACTAATAGGGTGAGACACCATTGGTGCAAGACACCACCAGTGTGAGACACCAGTGGCATAAGACACTATTAGAGAACTTTGAAAACTGGGAAATTTTGAAAAGTATTGAAAATAGTCGTCGTGATCTTCTAGAACACCTCAAACACTATATTCTCACAGATTTGTGGTTTTGAGTAATCTATGACATTAAATTAGATACCTCCCAAACTTTTCAATCTCGTGATAATTAAAAACCAAACTAGAAAGAGAGGATGGCTCAAACAACCATCACTTGAGATACCTCTCGAGGACCTCATGACACTTGGAACACAGTAAAACACACCAAATTTCAATGATAAACCATCCTATGTTGTTTGAAAGCTCAAGTGGAAACCTCCACATCCAAGAATACCTCCTTAGACATCTACAAATTATGATTTTTTCAACATAGGTGTTGACATGTCGACCTGAATGGACACAAAGTGAACTACACCAGAACAAAAACAATGCCATCATGAACACATGAATCTGATAATCTCATACTCCATGTTATGATACTATCAGATTCGGGCGGCACTAAATCATCCACATGGGTTTAATTGCATCACAGTTAATTCATCTAGATTAGGAATCAAGTCCTTCCTATTTTATATATCTATAAATTATCACGCATTACAACTCATTCATCATAAACAAGGGGGAAAATATGTTATATTATTAAAAAAAGTAAGTCTCAAACATTCAATCATAAAGAAAAAGTGAACAACAAAATCTCAAAACAACTATAGGTACAGGGAAATTATCTACATATATCACTACCAAGTACTCTCCTCAAAGATACCATGACTCCATAGTAAATGAACCCAAGGAATGGTTCATCCATATGGCACATTCTCTTGATGATACTAGATCTCTATTGTAATCTCCACAAATGTTTCATCAACATCAATATCCAACTCTCCCCAGTCAATGACATGGGATTCATCATGAAGATATTGATGAATCTGAGATACATGGAAGACATCATGGATCTCCTCCAACTGCAGTGGAAACTCAAAACGGTATGCAACTTCACCATTTCATCCCACATTTATGAGAATCCTTCAAGAACGCTTGGTCTCCAACCAAGAACTAGAAGTGCCATATCCAGAAATTTGAATGCGTCATTTTTGTTCCTATACTTCTTTCATCCATTAAAAATAAGCGGAACCCACTCGGCCGTTCTCTGCACTATATTGGGACTAAGAATAGTTGTCTCCCTAACCTCCATCCATCATAACAGAGAGTGTCATGATCTCCTATATAAAGCCCCATAAAGGGCCATTCTAATGGAAGAGTGATAGAAATTATTATAAGAAAACTCCACTGAAGGAAGGCATCGTATCCAAGATCCACTAAAGTCCAAAATACATGCCTACAACATATCCTCCAATGTTTAAATAGTCTGCTCTTTTTTCCCATATGTCTGAGGGTAGAAGACATTGCTGAGGTATAACTGGGTGCCAAAGGCATGTTGCAACCCCCTCCAGACTCATGAGGTAAACCAAACATACTGATCTAAAACAATGGACCTTACAACTCTAGGAAACCACACCACTTTATCCACATACCACTTAGCTATCACACCCACTTGGCCTGACACTTGATCGCTTAGAAGTGGGCTGATTTCTCCAAACGATCCATGACCACCCCGATAGAATCACAGCAACCCTAAGCTTAGGCTAACCCTATTATTAAATCCCTTGAGGTTTCATCCCATTTACACTAGGGAAAATCCAAGGGATGAAACAAACCCATAGGAACAACATAATTAGCCTTTACCGACTGGAAAACCAAGCACCTCTCTACAAACTCTTCCACATCCCATTTTATCCAGGGACACAAAAACTGCATCCTCAAGCCATTGTGCAACTTTGAACCCCTAGATCTACCACCAAAGTTGAGATATGAAACTCATGACGGAAACCACCGTGAATCACCAAAACAAACTAACAACTTACCATATAACAACATCTGGTTCTGACTATCCTCTGACCATCCATTTAGAGCATCAACATGGCCAACACGATTGTGCTTCATCTCTACCTATAAGACCCTCCACTAAGACTCCTCCACCTACTACATTATAGAATACTGCACCATCATATGAAAAAAAAACAACCTTCACCACCATCCACTCTCTTATTTAAGTTTAAGGCTTCTAACTCCTCCATAGCACTCTAAAAATCCTCATATTCCCAAACAACCTTCTTTTGATTCTTCCTACTCAAAGCATCGACCACAAAATTTCTCTCCCTGTATGTGAAAGAGATCTGAAAATAATTTTCCTGAATAAAACTTCATCCACCTCCTCTATCATAGATTCAGGTTGTACTGGGAAAAGATATACCTCAAGCTCTTGTGAAATATGAAGACCACAAAGCACTCCCCAATGAGTTAATGTCACCGCAAATTTAGCATGAACAAAACTAATTCTAAATTCTGATCTTGGGGGATACAGTTACATTAATGGGGAAGTAACTACCTAGAAACATAATATATCAATATTCACTATTGCATCGGCATGAATCCAAGACCTAGATAGGAAGCATCACAAAACACCTAAAACATCTCCCCTTCCTCTGGGAACTGATACACTGCTGCACTGAACAACTTCCACTTCAGGTAACCGAACACTATCACGACCTACTCACTCCACACAAAATAATGGTCCATCCATGATAAGGTCATCAACGGTGCTACAAATTAGGATAAATCAGACACTAATATATGATAATAGCATCCAAGACCAAGGAAACTGCAAACATCTTCCATGTTATAGGGTACTTGCAAATAAACAACTAGTTTAACCTTTGACATGTACACTACCAAACCCAGTTGAGACACCACATTCTCAAGGAATTTCACCTCTTATTTTCAGAACATGCACTTGGACAACTTTCTGTTGAGCTTGTGTATAGAGACCCGAAGCTTGACGTACATTGACATTACATTACATTTGCGGAATACTTAGTACATAACAAAAACACACACACAAGGATCGTAATAGTTTAGTGTCTTTGGAAACTCAGAATATAATCTTCTAATCCTGGTGAAATATCTTCAACATCTCCCATAAATATCTTCTTTTTTTATACCTAAAACCTTTCTTTATATCCTGGGGAAAAGTAAACATAAAATAGTGAGCTCGAATGCTCAGTAAGGGTAAACAAAAAAATATCAATCACATCGTATACACAAGAACATAACTTTTGGAAATCTTAACCTGCAAAAGAGATCATAATTTCCTAACATGGGATAAATCATGGCAGGGAAATGTAATCACAATAATCATAACTTAAAACATGAAACTTTGGGGAATACACACATAATCATAGAGAATCATTTCTTGTTAGTCAAGACACATTTCCAAGACTATCTTAGTGGACAAAGTCCCTTTCTGAATCGATTCACCCTCGTTTCAGTCCTGTTTCATTGAACCGGTATAACCTACCGTTCCAGACATGTCTATCTCATGAGATATAAATTCTTTACCCAATGCATTGGTGGGAGATATAGGTCCCACCCATCTCATAATTATACCATTCTTATGTGTTCCACAAAATCATAAACCATAAATCATAGCATAACCCATGTCATAAAAATGGGAATCTTAAACATCGTGACATCATAAAACAATTCATATAAGATAAAGGAATTCATAAAAATGTTTCCATCACAACATAATCAAATCAATGTAACAATAGGGATAAAAACAGAACCCTTTATTATCTTATATGGAAAATAATTTTGATAAAACACTTGAACTCCATTCTTGAGGAAAATATTCTTTCTTCTTCAAAAACATTTTTCCTTTCTTAACATGTCATACAAATTTAAACTAAAAGAAGTTGATTAAAAATAAACTTGAAAACTTGTAAAGGAATCTTCTTGGAAATAATGTTTTAAAAATCCATTCATGCCGTATAAAAAAAACATTCTTCGTAATTTTGTCAGAAAAGTCAAAAAGTACCTCGTACGAAAAACGTCAAAAGATTCCTTTCATATTTTTTACTAAAAACTCACCGAAGGGTAAAATTGGATTTAAACAATTGTAGTTGGGTGGAAATAATATTACATATTTAGGAAACATGGATGTGGATGATAAAATACACCCTAGTAAATGCCAAAGTATAAACAATCTCGGATAAAAATGAGATTGTGATATTTCCCTTACCTTATGTCTGATTTGATTCGTAAGTGTCCGAACCTCCTGTATAATGATTTAAATAATGTAATTGACTTATTACAGAATCATATTCATTGTTATGATATCATATATGGTTCACTTATGACTTGATATTACCCGTTCTTTTGTAAATTCCATGTTAAAGAGCGTTTTGGGTAAAATTGTTTCATTTGTCGTCTGTGTTTTGACTTGTAATTATTCATATGATTACTTAGATCATGATTACTTAATTTCAGAATATAAAACATGATTTATATATATATATATTCATAATATACATATATATAATAAATAAGTAAATGGAACGAAATACCCCGTTCATGGAGACGGTAGGCCGTACGTACGCATGAACGCTGTTTTCGTTTCCTTATTGAGTTGAACGGAATTAAGTAGATGACATTCATATATATACACATAAATCCAGTATCATTATTATGTCATATATTTCATGATTACTTATTATATATACTTTATAATCATTCATGAATGGTTAAAGTGGATAATGAATCTCATCGCGTCGTGGAGACGGTAGTCCGTACGTACGCACGAGCGATGATATCGTTATCATGATCATGGGACTGTATTGGAGTGTATGTATACTATTTCAGAATCAATATCACTTTAAAATAATAATATACAGTTATTATTTACACAATTATACCCATCCATGTAAGGTGGTGGTGGAAAATAGATTTCACCACGGCGTGGAGACGGTATTCTGTACGTACGCACGCGCGGTGATTTCGTTTTCCGTAGGATGGATAGATGGTGAAATAGGATTGTTTCATACTTATAATAACATATCAGTATATGAGTGATACTGATGTTATTACTTCATAATGAAACAACCTAAGAAGAAGAAGTGTAAGAAGAAATAAAGTTGAAAGAATCGGTAACGGAAATTACCTCTTCTTTGAAGCGCCTCTTTGAGACCTCCTCTTAGGGAACTAAAATTGGTCTTTAATGAAGACCAAAACCTCTAGGATTTTTCTAGGGAAGTGGAGAAGAGAATTTGTCAGGGGTTGGCCGAGCTTGAAGGCTCAAAGTTGTGTGAGGAAGAGAGGGAGGAGGTGCCCTTTTATATGGGAGGAGAGGGGCACCTTTGGAATAACAAAAAATATTATTTTATTATAAAGTCAAGTTCGGTTTTAAATAGCTCAAAATTGATTTATTTAGAGGCTAAGGTGGGTATGGGTCGAATTAATCTCATCCAATAGAATTTAGACAAGTTTAGGTTCCTATTTTAACCTTATAATTTAGATTTAAAATTAAGTTAAATAATTTTACTTTTACCGTGTCTTCTTGTGTTCTTACACTATAAGGTTAATAAACATACTATAAGAAGCCAAACGAACCCAAAGATGTTTATTATTAATATATATAACCTTTTCTAAGTAATTTTGCAGAACCTTATATTTTTAGGAATAAAATAACAATTAATAATATAATATTTGTTTTAAAAACTATTTTATGTCAATTTTGACACTATTTAGTAATTGATTTTTGTGAAAATCATAACAGAATGATAAGTTCGAACAATGTAAATTAATTCAATACTAACATGTCATATTAACCTAAAAAATTATTATAATTCATAAAAAGTCTGAAAGTATATTTATTTGGGTATTTATAACATCAATTATGTCAATATTTAATTAATAAGATAATTACTATATCATCGTTGTGTCATAAATAAATTACATTATTTAATGTCTAAAAATTACAAATAAATAACCATTATGTAGGAAATCTCCTTAGCTTTCTAATGAATATTTATAGTCGAATTTATCTTATGTATAACCCCATATTAAAAATGTTGTAGTAAATAAACTTTGATTTTAACTCTTTTAACCCTTCTTTAAATAAATTACTAATAAATGTCCTAATCTAATCCAAGTGGGCCTAAATGGTCATATTTTATTCCTATGTTTGTTTTTGGTCGAATTAAACTTATTTAATAGAATTAGGACATGTGTTAGGGTAATAATAATATAATTTTTACCCTTAATTACCCTATTTACTTTTAACCGTGGTAAAAAAAAGTCAAAAGTTACTATTCATCAAAAATTATTTTCATCTCATTGAACCACATTTTAGTCCTTGATATTAACCATGTCTCTCGGATTTTCGAAATTCCACTCACAGAAGCGGTAAAATTAAGTTTTATGAAAAATTCAGTTTTTTTTAACTACCACTTAGTGGTTTCACTATTCATCAAAAATTGAAAGTTTTCAGAAAAATACCAAAAATTAGGCCTAATCTATATTTGATATGATGAACTCAAAAATGATGTCTATTTTACCAAATTCAAAACATATCAGTTGCATTAACTAATTTAAAAATTAATTCCCGTCGTCAAAACAAATAGCGTGTTTTTAAGAGATAATAACTATCAAAAGATTGAAACTTGTTTATAAGTGGTTTAAATGTGAAATTACATCCAATGACCATCATTGTATTAAATTGTAAAAATATATTCTAAATATACATTAATACCACTAAAATTAATAATTTATCACTATTAATTATTTCGATTGAAAAAGTTGTTTTTAATTAAAATTTAGTAATTTCCACTATTCATCAAAATATGAAAGTTATCCGAAAATTACCAAAACTTCACCCTAAGCTAATTTCGATATTCCGAATCCAAAAATGAAGTCCATTTTAAAAAATAAAATTTACAAAATTTTAAAAAGTGGTTATTACTATTCATAACGGCTAGTTTTAATAATATTTTAATAGCATATCGTTGTTTAGTGAAACTCGGTATTGTGTACTACACACGCTATTAAGGAAGGTCGCGATTGCGTGTAATGAAAGGCATGTCAAGGATGCGTGTTGTGAAAGCTCCTTTTGGTGTAGCGTACAACACAAGACATTAATGAAATTAAAAAGAATATTTTTCATAAAATCTCGGGGTGTTACATTCTACCCCCCCTTAAAAAGAATTTCGCCCTCGAAATTCGTCGGGGTTATAAATGGTTTACTATTCGAAAGTTTCTTTAATCGAAACCCACATCGTAAAAAGGAATACCAAAACAAATCTTTAAAAACAAAAGTATGAAACGTAACGGTTACCCAAATAAACTAATCACTGGGTTTCCACATAGGTGAAATTATGGATATGGAAGAGAAATCTAACCATCATGTTTTGATGGAGAGTGGTAGAGAACATGGATATGGAAAAGCAAACAATCACAAATCCATAAATTTGTGACGATCTAAGGTACCATATGATTAATCAGATTTAAGAGCACTAGGAAAACATTTTTGGTTTTCAAGATCGTTTCCCTAAAGTTGAAGAATTTGAATTAGAATAAATAGTTACTTTATTTTGGTACAATCTCACTGTTGTTCGTGCCTTGAACAATTTCTACTTCATCTCTTAATTAAATGAAGTTGAATTTGTTATTCGTGAAGTGTTAGCAGATCATGTGATAGAATGATGGTTCATTCCATCTCTTTCAAACAAAAGGATAGCAAAAGTTATAATTCCATCTTATGGTTAATCGTATATGGTTCTAAAAATGAACTTATACTTCATATATCATACCTCTTAATAAAATAAAACTATTTTCTACTAACCAGGGACTTTCTGTAGGCCATTGGTAGGCGATAAAGGTCAGTCACACTTCGGTTGTAGATTCTATTCCCACAACCTTGTCCGAAGCGATGGGCTGTCGCCCATACTGCAGGTTGTCCTTTTTCTAAAACTATACTACTATAATATCCCATCAATAATATCGAAAAACCTTCTATCCTTAAAAAATACTAACTTATGTCCAACATAATCCATTCCAATCTTTAGACTTATCCATAATACTTCAGTCCACTCTCATAATATGGTGAAAACGATTACCAGAGATTTAATACCATCGTTGATCCCCATATATCATAAGATCTTTCTTATTGGTCACATTCCAAACATTCAAAGGCCTTAATAATGTATTCTCTTGAATACCCATTGAACCTTAGTGAAAACATGAATGCAGTTAAAAGTTAACACCTTCCACATACCAAAATTTTTAAAATTCTATATACTCAAACCATGATATCACTTAGTCCTTACTTCAATCATGAGCTCATGAATACTGTCAAACATTTCATTTTCTCTTTATCCCTTCATTATGCGCATATCATCTACTTTCCAAAATATTTGAATCACTTTTCATGGTTACCGGTACCTTAAAATTATTGAAAACCACAATAATATAAAAATATTCTAATAAACAATAAACGTACCTCAACAACATTATTCTTGAATACCAATACATAAACACTTCAATCCATCCTCTTCAATTATTGTCCTGGAATAAGTCCTTCCATGATTTAGAAGTAAATTTTTAGGTCAGGGCATTGAGTTGGGTAATGCCCATGTTCTCCACAAATAATACATTGAACTCCATAACAGTCTGTCACTCTATGACCCTTTTCTCCACACAAATAACATTGGTCCCTCCATTTGAGGTATTCTTCAAGGTTCTTCTTCCCTTCTTTAGAAATCTCAATCTTCCTTTCTTTATGCTCCTCAACATGCCAACATGCATAATAGTCTATCTTCCTCTTCTTTGACGAATTAGGTATACCACTAAATTTCACCTTGTTAATCATATATCGTGATGAATGATTCGGCATAATCACAATATCTTTCTCTCTAGGCATTACATAATTTTGTTGCATATATCACCAATTTGTCAATTGGATTCAATGTTAACTGAATTCCGTCTGCTTCCCTCCATTAACTAAAACACAAAAAGAATTCATTGACAGGCAAAAATCATGCTAGAGAAAACAGCATAGTAAAGGGGGAGTACCCTCAATATCTAACATCTTAGGTTAAATTCTATGATCGTTACCATAGTTCTAGGACTATATCCTATACATATACTTATCCTTAGGGACATCCCTAGACATACCTTAGAAATATCTCTAGGGATATCACTAACGTTCTCACATCCTAGTTTCCAAAGGTTGACTAAACCTTTCCTCTGATACCAACTGTAGAGACCCGAAGCTTGACGTACATTGACATTACATTACATTTGCAGAATACTTAGTACATAACAAAAACACACACACAAGGATCGTAATAGTTTAGTGTCTTTGGAAACTCGGAATATAATCTTCTAATCCTGGTGAAAGATCTTCAACATCTCCCATAAAGATCTTCTTTTTTTTTATACCTAAAACCTTTCTTTATATCCTGGGGAAAAGTAAACATAAAAGAGTGAGCTCAGATGCTCAGTAAGGGTAAACAAAAAAAATATCAATCACATCGTATACACAAGAACATAACTTTTGGAAATATTAACCTGCAAAAGAGATCATAATTTCATAACATGGGATAAATCATGGCAGTGAAATGTAATCACAATAATCATAACTTAAAACATGAAACTTTGTGGCATACACACATAATCATAGATAATCATTTCTTGTTAGTCAAGACTCATTGCCAAGACTATCTTAGTGGACAAAGTCCCTTTCTGAACCGAGTCACCCTCATTTCAGTCCTGTTTCACAGAACCGGTATAACCTACCATTCCATCCAGGTATATCTCATGAGATATAAAATCTTTACCCAATGCATTAGAGGGAGATATAGGTCCCACCCATCTCATAATGATACCATTCTTATGTGTGCCACAAAATCATAAACCATACATCATAGCATAACCCATGTAATAAAAATGGGAATCTTAAACATCGTGACATCATAAAACAATTCATATAAGATAAAGGAATTCATAAAAATATTTCCATCACAACATAATCAAATCAATGTAACAATAGGGATAAAAACAGAACCCTTTATTATCTTAGATGGAAAATAATTTTGATAAAACACTTGAACTCCATTCTTGAGGAAAATATCCTTTCTTCTTCAAAAACATTTTTCCTTTCTTAACATGTCATACAAATTTAAACTAAAAGAAGTTGATTAAAAATAAACTTGAAAACTTGGAAAGGAAGCTTCTTGGAAATAATTTTTTAAAAATCCATTCATGCCGTATAAAAAAACCATTCTTCGTACTTTTGTTGGAAAGGTCAAAAAGTACCTCGTACGAAAAATGTCAAAAGATTCCTTTCATATTTTTTACTGAAAACTCACCGAAGGGTAAAATTGGATTTAAAAAATTGTATTTGGATGGAAATAATATTTCATATTGATGAAACATGGATGTGGATGATAAAATACACCCCAGTAAATTCCAAAGTATAAACAATCTCGGATAAAAATGAGATTGTGATATTTCCCATACCTTATGTCCGGTTTGCTTCGTAAGTGTCCGAACCTCCTGTATAATGATTTAAATAATGTCATAGACTTATTAAAGAATCATATTCATTGTTATGATATCATATATGGTTCACTTATGACTTTATATTACCCGTTCTTTTGTAAATTCCATGTTAAAGAGCGTTTTGGGTAAAATTGTTTCATTTGTCGTCCTTGTTTTGACTTGTAATTATTCATATGATTACTTAGATCATGATTAATAAATTCCAGAATATAAAACATGATTTATATATATATATATATTCAGAATATACATATATATAATAAATAAGTAAATGGAAAGAAATACACCGTTCATGGAGATGGTTGGTCGTACGTACGCATGAACGATGTTTTCGTTTCCTTATTGAGTTGAACGGAATTAAGTAGATGACATTCATATATATACACATAAATCCAGTATCATTATTATGTCATATATTTCATTATTACTTATTATATATACTTTATAATCATTCATGAATGGTTAAAGTGGAGAATGAATCTCATCGCGTCGTGGAGACGGTAGTCCGTACGTACGCACGAGCGATGATATCGTTCTCATGATCGTGGGACTGTATTGGAGTGTATGTATAATATTTCAGAATAAATATCACTTTAAAATAATAATATATAGTTATTATTTACACCATTATACCCATCCATGTAAGGTGGTGGTGGAAAATAGATTTCACCACGGCGTGGAGACGGTATTCCGTATGTACGCACGCGCGGTGATTTCGTTTTCCGTAGGATGGATAGATAGTGAAATAGGATTGTTTCATACTTATAATAACAAATCAGTATATTATTTATACTGATGTTATTACTTCATAATGAAACAACCTAAGAAGAAGAAGTGGAAGAAGAAATAAAGGTGAAGGAATCGGTAACGGAAATTACCTCTTCTTTGAAGCGCCTCTTTGAGACCTCCTCTTAGGGCACTAACATTGGTCTTTGAGGAATACCATAACCTCTAGGATGTTTCTAGGGAAGTGGAGAAGAGAATTTGTCAGGTTTTGTCGGATCTTGAAGGCTCAAAGTTGTGTGAGTAAGAGAGGGAGGAGGTTCCCTTTTATAAGGGAGGAGAGGGGCACCTTTGGAATAACAAAAAATATTTTTTTATTATAAAGTCAAGTTCGGTTTTAAATAGATCCAAATTGATTTATTTAGAGTATAAGGTGGGTATGGGTATAATTAATCTCATCCAATATAATTTAGACAATTTTAGGTTCCTATTTTAACCTTATCATTTATATTTAACATTAAGTTAAATAATTTTACTTTTACCGTGTCTTCTTGTGTTCTTACACTATAATGTTAATAAACTTACTATAAGAATCCAAACAAACCCCAAGTTGTTTATTATTAATATATATAATCTTATCTAAGTAATTTGGCCGAACCTTAGATTTTTTGGAATAAAATAACAATTAATAATATAATATTTGTTTTAAAAACTATTTTATGTCAATTTTGACACTATTTAGTAATTGATTTTTGTGAAAATCATAACAGAATGATAAGTTCTAGAAAAGTTAATTAAATCAATAATAACCTGTCATATTAACCTAGAAAATTAGTTTAATTAATAAAAAGTCTCAAATTATATTTATTTGGGTATTTATAACATAAATTATGTCAATATTTCATTAATAAGATAATTACTGCATCATCGTTGTGTCATAAATAAATTAAATTATTTAATGTCTAAAAATTACAAATAAAATTCCATTATGTAGGAAATCTCTTTATCTTTCTAATGAATATTTATAGTATAATTTATCTTATGTATAACCCCATATTAAAAATGTTTTAGTAAATAAACTTTGATTTTAACTCTTTTAACCCTTGTTTAAATAAATTAATAATAAATGTCCTAATCTAATCCAAGTGGGCCTAAATGGTCATATTTTATTCCTAAGTTTGTTTTTGTTCTAATTACACTTATCCAATAGAATTTGGACATGTGTTAGGGTAATAATAATATCATTTTTACCCTTAATTACCCTATTTACTTTTAACCGTGATAAAAAAAAGTCAAAAGTTACTATTCACCAAAAATTATTTTCATCTCATTGAACCACATTTTAGTCCTTTATATTAACCGTGTCTCTCGGATTTTCGAAATTCCACTCACAGAAGCGGTAAAATTAAGTTTTATGAAAAATTCAGTTTTTTTTAACTACCACTTAGTGGTTTCACTATTCATCAAAAATTGAAAGGTTTCAGAAAAATACCAAAAATTAGGCCTAAGATATATTTGATATTATGAACTCAAAAATGATTTCTATTTTACCAAATTAAAAACATATCAGTTGAATTAACTAATTTAAAAATTAATTCCCGTCGTCAAAACTAATAGCGTGTTTTTAAGAGATAATAACTATCAAAAGATTGAAACTTGTTTATAAGTGGTTTAAATGTGAAGTTACATACAATGACCATCATTGTATTAAATTGTAAAAATATATTCTAAATATACTTTAATACCAATAAAATTAATAATTTATCACTATTAATTATTTCGATTGAAAAAGTTGTTTTTAATTAAAATTTAGTAATTTCCACTATTCATCAAAATATGAAAGTTATCCGAAAATTACCAAAATTTTACCCTAAGCTAATTTCGATATTCCGAATCCAAAAATTAAGTCCATTTTGAAAAATAAAATTTACAAAATTTCAAAAAGTGGTTTTTACTATTCATAATGGCTAGTTTTAATAATATTTTAATAGCATATCGCTGTTTAGTGAAACTAGGTATTGCGTACTACACACGCTATCAAGGAAGGTCGCGATTGCGTGTAATGAAAGGCAAGTCAAGGATGTGTGTTGTTCAAGCTCTTTTTGGTGTAGCGTACAACACAAGACATTAATGAAATTAAAAAGAATATTTTTCATAAAATCTCGGGGTGTTACATTGTGGCATCAAAATATCCTACAATACAGTTTTGTGATGCTCAAAATTCTCTTATCTGACTTCGAGTAGACCAAGATTTAATTGATGAATACGATGATGAAACAGCTGAGGAAGTCATGCAAAATTGAATTCATAAGTCCAATAAGAACGAATGGTGCATTCGTAACATCGAACGACATGATTATAAACTCGGAGATCCCATACCTTTATCTAAAAGTGGTCTTTAGGATATCACACTCTTTTACTTTCAACTGGTTATATCTAGACCATAGATCAATCTTAGAAAACCGTCATTCCCCCATAGTTTCTCAAAAATATCAAATATCCTAAGAAGAGGATAACTATTCTTGTCCATTACCTGATTCAACCTCTAGTAGTCTATACACAACCCCGAACAACCATTTTAATTCTTTGAGAGCAACATTTTAGAACCCCACAATGACATGTTAGTCCAGATAAAGAAATTATTCATTAGTTCATCTATTTGAGTCATCAACTCCCACAAATTAGAATCTTTTATCCGATAATAAGAAATCAAAATTTGAGAAGTATCGGGCTACAATTCTATCATGAACCCTACGTCACATCGAGGGGGTATCATCATAACATCCTTTAGGAAAACATCTAGGAACTCCCTAATGACCCTGGGAACCTCTACCATCTCAGTGTCCACCAATTCCACTGACATCTTAGCCAGCAATGAAATAAGAGGCTCCACATTTTGGCTGCCCACCATACAACCCCGCGTGTCAACAAAGCCACACATTGTCCATCCACTTCCAAAAGCAAGACTCTCCTCCAGAAGAATTTGATAATGGAATGTATGGAATACAACTAGTTGTTGTAGAGGATGAAATCGTATGGATGCAACTATAGAAAGATATGATCCCCACAGGATTGATGTGGTCACATCATCGTTATACACCCCCAGCACACATCAAACAAGTAGTATGGCCTCTGACTAGAATACTCAACACCAGGGGCATGGGAATAAAATCAACATATAGTCTAGATAATGGTATGGAGTAGGTGAAACAAATTACTGTGAAGCTCCTGAATCAAACAAAGCACACGCAAGGGTACTGAACAAATTGATCATACCTCTGATAATCTCTGGCCCAGTCGGAACTGATGCCTCCATTGTGTGCTAATTACAATGCACACCTCCTCTGACTCACTGTTGGTGACCACCCCCATGACCATGCTCGGTTCATGGTCCCTAATCATGAGGAACATCCTAAGGTCATCCTATACCTACACGATCTAACCTCAGTGGAACAAAGGCATGTTTACCCTAATGCTGAAATGGTCTCACAAGCAACTGCTACTAGGGATGGAACTGAACCAATTCACCTCTTCAAAATTGAGTTTTTGGAATTATTGGGAACTATATATGGTGATGACCACAAAACCCACACTCGAAATAGACTAGTATGAGGCTCCCCAGAAAAGAAAATAAAACCACCGGTGCCTGGAGGCCAGAAAGGAAACTGCTTGGTATGACTCCCTATCGATAGAATCCCCAAATGTCCTGGTACCTGTGAACTACCACTAAAAACTATACCTCTTCAAAAATTATATTGGAAACCCTCTCACAATTGACCTTCTAATTAGTGCATCTTCTAAATTACCTCTTCCTTCCTCTGAACCTCCAGTTACATCGGGAGGGTAAAAGGGTTAATTGCATTCTAGATAGAATGACATAGGGCCTCCTCAAGATGTCTATCATGAGACTCATTATTTGGAAATAGATATGGGGAAAAAAAGAATATCCTTGAACTAGATCCTAATATCTTTAATGGTCATACTCCCCTAATATAGGGAGAGTAACTCTTACCTCTTCTCTTCCTTCATTGTGGATGAAAGTGACTCTACTCGGAATTTCTTATGTAAGTCAATCCACAACACATATGCCTCCTTCTACACCCCTGGATATAGAAACCACCATTTAAGTTTACACTACTAAAAAATAGGCATTTAACAATGCTAAAAATGTCTTTTATTAGCACTAGATAAACAATAAATACTAGAGTGAGAAAGGAATATCAAGCCTTTTATCAGCACTTCTAGAAGAACAGATAAAGGGCATACTGGAGTGTGTTGTTACAGCACATTGCCCCACTAGTTCAGTGTTCTATAATATCATACCATAACACAACAAAACCGTAAAGTTAGTAAAATAGAGTTTGAATATAGAATTTAAATGAATAAAATACAATCTAGGATCGTTTCCTCGGTTTTGGCGATGTAAAGCACATTTTAAACTAAAATGATACTTATATATTGAAAAAATGCACTTGGATTCATACCAGTCTCATAGTATGTCAAATTGAGGTACGACTAATTCTTACACAACTCAAATGACTTATGGATCATTCTCCTAAGTTATCAAAATAATCAAAAAAAATCTCAATTTTGAGTACGTCACTTGTCTTTTTTAATAGAATGTCATTTTAAATTGGAAACACAAACATTGACTCATACCAGTCATATCGTGTGTAGGTATGATGTGATACTGGTTCTGACAGGTCATACATGACTTATGAAATGTTTTCCTAATTTATAATGACAATCTGAACATGTTTTATATGTTTTTAATGATTGACACTTTTTGAATTAAAATATTGATTTTAAAATGATAACGAACACATTGAGTCATAAAAAACACATCATATATCAGATTGAGATGCAGATGATTACTATAAGTCACAAGTAAATTATTTATTTTTTTCCTAAAGTAACAAAACAAATTTAATGCGTTTGCATGATATTGAAAAGTTGATTTACATTGTTAATAAAATTGATGTCAATTTTGTATAAAAAGACAAACTTGGAGTCATATCGGTCACATCGTGCGTTGGATTGAGATGCGTATAATTTTTACATGTCCCAAATGTCTTATGGATAATTTTAAAAACGTATCAAAACTATCCAAATGTGTTTAATTGCTTTTTAGTATGCCACTTTTATTTTTTACTAAAAGGTCGTTTTAAACTACAAACACAAACATTGACTCATGCTGATCACATTATGAATCAGTTAGACTTGAGACCCATTCCTACACATAAAAATGACTTGGGAATCAATTTCCATAATTATCAATAAAATATGATCATGTTCTCTCAATTTTCAATGAGTCGCGTTTTTTAACTAAACTGTCAATTTTAAATTGATAACGGAAACATTGAGTCATAACAGACACATCGTGCATCGGATTGAGGTGTGGCTTATTCCTACACATCATAAATTACATATGGTATGTTTCCCTAATGTATCAAAATAATTTGAATGTGTTTTCTTAGAATTGAGTAGGTTGGTTGTCCTTTTATTAAAATTGATGTCATTTTTAAATAAAAAGACACAATTAGAGTCATATCGGTTACACCGTGCATTAGATTGAGGTATGATTGATTCCAACATGTCTCAAATGACTTTTGGATCATTATCATAAAGTATCAAAATAATACAAATGTTTTTTTCTAGGTTTTGAGTACATCACTTGTTTTTTTACTAAAATTTCATTTTCAACTGGAAACATGCACTTTGACCTATAGTAGTCACATTGTGTATCAGTTTGATGTGAGACTAATTCCTACGAATCATAAAGGACTAATGAATCAATGTCCAAAAATTTTAAGAATATCTGAGTGTGTATTATTTGTTTTTAGTGAGAGGTATTTTTTGAACAAAAATATCAATTTTAAACTAATAATGAATACATTGAGTAATAGAGGTCACACTATGGGTCGAATTGAGGTGCGAAAGATTCCTACACGACTAAAATAACTTATGGATAATTTCTATAAAATATCAAAATAAAAGAATCTCAATTTTTAGTATTTCAGTTGTCATTTTTACCAAAATTAATGTCAATTTTAAATAAAAAGAAGCACTTAGAGTAATACCATTCACACTGTGTGTCATATAATGGTGTGATTGATTCCTACACATCGAAAAGTCTCTAAAAATCTTAAATTCCAATGTTACCATGCTTCCATTGTCTTTCTATGCCGAACTACCAACCTTGCATATCGGCATGATGTTCTTAGTTGAAAAACCTTTCTCATTGTTGAAAATCAGAAGAGAATAGGATTTCAACAATAAGAATGGTTTCTCACCTAATAATATCAAATCAATATGCATTATTGGAAGTTAAAAAAACAATTTAATTATAATGTGTGGAAATATTTGCAGAAATATTCATTTTATCTATTTTATTTCTTATTGTAGATAATTGAATGAAAAATATGACTTCCCAAAATATCTATAAAAAATAAATAAGTATTATATGAAAATTATAAAGAAATTAACTTGAAAATAGTTGATAAAATAATTAAAAATTTAATTAAATAAGTAGTAGGAATTCACCTTTTTATCATGGTTTTATACATTCTTGATGCATTTCTTTATTGTCATTATCTTTTTTATAGGCTCCAACAAATGGATAAACTTATGCAAGAAAAAATTATTATATTAGTAATATAGAGAAGAAATAAATTAAACATAAATATGAAATAAAATATTAATTCTATGGATAATGATTTTACAGTGAAAATATTTTTGACCAGTAGGATATGGAGATGGTAAAGCAATAATGATAATACAAGAACACAAATAGATCTCACCAAAAAGTTAATCAATGAGTGAGGATGATGTGGAGAATTTCTCTACTATGGTCAGTGTTATCCTCTAAATTCATTCAAAGGTGAAAGTTATAGACAACTGCCATCCTCATTAGCTCATTTCAAAAACATTTATTATTGCATTCAGTTGTTGGACACACATCACCCATCTCTTGTAGACATGCACCTATGTTTCTTGAAATACTCTAAGCAGTAGTCATTCATGGGATGACTAATGCTCAGAGTTGTGTAAGAAACATAAAAGAGATGGGGGATGAGTCTCAAGGAAAAAAAATGTAAAAAAAATTATTCGGTATAATATGCAGATGAGGATGAAAATTTCACTTTATTCTGTTCCCTAAAATGGGCAATGCCTCCCATATATGAGAATTATACAATTGGAACTAGTTATTAACTTGCGACCTATTTAAGGTGACATTTAGGGGGCATAAAAAATATTGTATGCCATTCAAGGGGTCATAGTGGCGCATGTTAAGATATATGAATCATTGGGGAATCTAGGAATTTTCTATTTATAAGATAAATCACTTTTTTAATACATAACATCCACTAACAAAGTCTATTCATACCTATATTAAAATGAGTCATCAATTCTTTCTTAAATCTCCAAACCACATGAAATATAATATAGGAAATTAAGTTGTAATAAGAAACCCAAATATGATAAACAAAAATAATAAAATCTAATTCAATAAAATAGAATTTATCAAAAAGTATTGATAAAACATTTTAATAAATAATGATTTATTTCATACACATTGATAGCAACCAAATATTCCAAGGGGTGGAACCGAAAAAGTAGACCTAAAATGATGAATACATAAAAATAATTTCTAATATATATAATTTTACAAATTTCATTTTATTTTTTGAAGAAAATAATGTATAAAACCAATGATTATAGAGAGTCCATATCATATGCATTAACCCATCCATGAGATTCTAGGGAGGTCTGTAAAGAAGTTGACTTAAAGTAATAATGCACATCAATAAGAAATATCACAAATAAAGGATTAGAACACACCAACCCTTGAAATGTCTATCCAATACACATTTATATATATATATATGATGGAATTTATAATACACACAATTGTTAAATTAATGCATATTTAAGCATAATTTTTAATGAAAATAAATATAATCCATTCCTATCTTGGAAATCCAGAACCATAATTTGTGAATAAATAATTATAAAATCACCATTAAATTATAAGATCTATAAATTCATATAAATAAATAGAATGATATATATTTACACACACACACACACACACACACATATATATATATATATATATATCTTTATAAAATAAACTTAAATTGATAAAAATGTATGTAACATTTATAGTATAATTTCACAACATAGTAAAATAAAAATAACCCCATACTAATTCAGAAAATAATGAGTCATGGAAAATAAATATATATTGTATCACCCTTACAACGATTTCTCTTAAAATAAAAGAAAACAATTATAAAACAAATAATTTTTTATAGAAAAACGCTTCCACAATAATATTAAAATATAATTAAAAAATAAACTCCCTTACAAGAATTACATAAAATCAGCTTCAGTTGCTGCTTATCACCATCATCAGACAGAGAGTCAGTTTTATAAATATAACGACCCAAAGTTTTTCAATGTAAATTATATTCTTATAATTATGTCATAAAATAACATGAAAACACAAAATAATGAACTACTAAGTGAAAAGTGACCTTTAAACATTAGTTTTTCACTTCTGTGTTTGGAATTTTGAGAATCTCACATACACGGTTGTGTTCAAGATGATTTTTGGAGTCTAATGAAACAAAAATAATTTTTTGTGAATAGTAATATATCCTTAGGAATAGTAACATACCCTTATGAATAGTAATATGACCCTTATTAATAGTAAATCATCCAACATAAGAGTAACCTTACCTATGAATAATTAAATAAAATTTAGACATCCCAGAAAGTGACAATTTGACCTTATTAAATGTTTTGGTATTTTGTAAGTCATAAATAATTACTTATAATTAATTATTTTATTTGAAAGAAAATTTATTTCCCTAAAATGTATTCATAAATTATTGAATCAATGTATTATTGTTTTTAGATAATTTTATAAGACCCTGCATAATTTTTGAAAGCACTATAAAATCAGTTTTAATTTTAAAAACTGTTTTTTTAAGTAAATTATGATTTTAATTAAAAATTAAATTCATAATATTTAGAGAATTATTTTTGAAAAATTAAAATCATTTTTGGATTCATGTCAAAAAATAGTTGGGGTAAATTTTTGGTATTTTTCTGAGATACTTAAATTTTTTATGAATAGTGAAATACCGTAATTTACAAAAATACGCTAAATAAGCTAATTATAGAGTCATGTGTGATGTTCTGCTGATGTAATCCCACTTGGTTCGGGATCACATGAAAAAATTAATATTCTTGGTCATTCAAGACTCATTATTCCCTATCTTAGGGAAATCAATAAACAAATGAATTTAATATTAAGGAAACCCCTCTCCCCTCCACTATAAAAGTCACCCTTCACACCCTCATTCCCTCGTACCTCTCAAGCTCCAAGACAATTAAAAACTATACTCAAACTCCTTTCCTATCCCCTACTACACGTCTAAGAGCTTTTGGTCTCATCAAAATATCAATATTTGGCCCTTAAAAAGGTTCTCAAGAGGATGATTCAAGAGGTAATTTCTCTCCCTCTTCTCCTTTAATTTCCTTTCAAGTTCAAGTTCATTTCTTGATCTCTCCCCACATATATTCATCCAAATGGTATTGTAACTCCAGTATTATAAATACAATGTAAATTTATGATTATAATGGGATAATATATCATCCAACCCCCTTTACCTCTTCCTTTTATTTTATTAAAGAGAATGTAGTTCGTGAGGTGTTAATTTATCACCTTCAAGAACGACATGCTTTCTTATTCCATTTCTACCTTCATATCTCATCATGAAACCATTTTTATGGTTGAACCAGAATATTTTACATGTATTATGTCCTATTTAAAGTTCTGGAACTAACTTATGAACATATTACTAAGTGATAAATTAAAACAAGTTCATTGTGATCGAAATAACCGCCCAAATTTACCTAAACAATCTTCATTTAATTCTTATCAAATTATTCATCCACATAGATATAATATGATTCTTTATAATATCATTAAAACTCCTTTAATCTCATTAATAACATGTAATATCCGTTATGGATGTTTACCCATGTTCTACCCAAACTTCAATTTAAGAATACAAGTGAACCACTCAATAAAATCATAAAAACAAACATTCTCGAATAATGTTTGTAAATGCTATAACTCATCCAAAGGAACATAAAATCACTTAATGAAATCATAATGAACAATATTAATGTATAAAAGGTTCTTTAATTTCTAATTATTGAATATAATTTCATTATACATGACATTAAATAGAAGGAAGTATTCAGATTCAAGGTAAGGGGAAATCTCGAACCCAATTTTCTTCCTTCGGGTTCTCCCTCTTTCAATCCATTTTTGATATGGTTACTCCTTATAGATCATTTGATCATCATTGTCTTTAATTTTTGGGATATACATGTTCGTCACTGGTTTTTATGTCCAACAAAATGTTTTCCAAAAGAACTCTTCTTTTAAGAACACCCCTTTTACTTCTCACTCAAAGTGGACGGTTCTTGTAACATGTATGTTATTCCCTCGTTCTCTTGGGAACCTAAATCTTATGAATGTGTTATTATGAGATGAAACCAATTCCTTTCCATGGTTTAGTTATGTACATTTTTTATATGTGTTCTTTGTGGAAAGTGTGATGGTGATAATGTTATGATGTGACGGGTGCGCCCGGAATTATATAGCGCAATATGAATGCTTCAATGTGACGAGTGTGCCCGAAATTATACAGTGCTCCAATGCACTGGGTAAAATGAGGGATATCATGAGTAAATGTGAAATGATGTGTGAACAAGATGCTAGCTCGGTTCACAAGTATGTGTGTTAGTTAACCACTAAGAAATGATGTTTCATTTTTATACATTGCCACATTTCAAGTCTTTTTTTATGCTCCTCTCATGTTTATGATATTTTGCCTATTTTATGACTATGTTCACCTCATTCTATATTATTATTATCTATCCTCTTTCTAGGATTCTATCTCACCCCTTTTGATGTATATCCTCAAGTGTCTACATGTACTAATGAGAGGGCAAGTGCCAATAAGAATCTAGAGAAGAAGAAA
Organism: Viscum album; assembly: GCA_963277665.1. NCBI lineage: Eukaryota > Viridiplantae > Streptophyta > Magnoliopsida > Santalales > Viscaceae > Viscum > Viscum album. The sequence continues at coordinate 66,817 of CAUJRU010001963.1, read as the reverse complement.
TTAAATAAATGTTTATGCCTGATGTTGTATTTGTTATGTATGGTCTTAGTTTTCCCATGACACTAAACCTTTGGATCCTCTATGTGTAATAATATTATTATTGTTTATATTTGAAATGATTAAATAGTAATTTAAGAAATGTTTGGGTCTCTATAGTTCATATCAGAGGAAAGGTTTTGTTAATTTTGGAATTAGGATTAGTGAACCCTGGGAAAACCTACAGCATGAGACAATGTACAAATATTCAAAAAAGAATATTTACATACGGATCTCATATGTTATGTTTTTGGTATAAATTGTTTAAATGAATAAGTTATTCATGACTTGTTTACTTATATTTTTGTCTAACCTTTTCTATTTTAGAAAATGGTGGGAACCAGGAGAAATTAGGCCAACAACTCTTGCGAGGGACAATGCTACGATTTCCTGAACGATATCCCAAATGATTTGGTAGGTGGATTTCAAAACATTATGGAAATTCTTACCCAATTATATCAGGTTATGAACAATAACCATAATAATGGGGAACGTCCTCCTTCACCAAAGAGGGACCAACTGGCTATCGAATGTTTTATGCGGCAACGACCACCGACATTTTGTGGATCTTACGATCCACTAGTTACGGAACAGTGGGTCAACTCCATGGAGAAGATCTTTTCTATACGTCACTGTTCTGAGATGGAAAAGGTGACTCTAGTCGTTCATCATCTAGATGGAGAAGCTGATCAATGGTGGTCCTTGATTAAGAAGACCAAGCCAAGGGAGGAAATTGAAGAGATGGAATGGGAAGACTTTAAGATAATGTTTCTTAATAAGTATTTCTCACTAACTCTTGTCACGAATATGGAGAGAGAATTCATAGAGCTCAAGAAAAAAGAATGATAATTTTTCACAACCTATGAAGCGAATTTCACAAGGCTCTCAAGGTATGCTTCGGGTTTTTTATCAAAAATGATAGCAAAAATGATATATTATTTGTGGATTAAAACCACACCTTCAAAAAGCTCTTGAAATTCAAGACTTTTGGATTTATGAAGAAGTTGTTCGGTGAGATCTCAAAGTGGATATGGAGTTTGGAGAATGGTCCCATGGCTATGGGGATAAGAAACAAAATATGGCTTTTCAAATCGGTGGATCTAGTGATAAAGGTGGGAAGAAAACTCAACAACCCACATGCCAAAAATGTGGAAAGTTGCACCATGGGAACTGCCTCAAAGGGATGGGGAAATGCTTCAACTGTGGGAAAGAAGGAAATCATGCTCAAGAGTGTCAAAAAGACACAAAAATGAAGAAGAATGTAGCTGATGAAAGAAGATAACCACTCATGGTTCAATGCTACAACTATAGAGAGATATGGCACTATGAAAACATGTGCACTAAACCTCGAGTTCTCGAGGGTAATCAGCATCAGAAGCCGCCAAAGCCAAAGGAACATGGGAAGGCTTATGCCATCACTACTATGGAGGTGGATCATGATAATGAAGTCGTACAAGGTACACTTCCTATTCACTGAAGAATGTAAAAAGTCTTATTTGATTCTGGTTCTACGCATTCCTTTATATCTTCCAAGTTTTCTAGAACTATAGAATCAAATCCCCTAACCCTTGAAGTAGATATATCTGTTAAAACACCACGTGGTGCAATAATTACAACCCAAGTGTTTGACTCTTCTGCTGTTGGCGTATGTGGGAAGATTCTTCCGTCAGGTCTCGTAATACTTCCCTTGGTGGAATTCGACGCTATAATGGGAATGGATTGGCTCTTTTTGTATAGAGCACATGTCAACTATCGGAAAAAGGAAATATCTTTTTATATTTTGAACCATCCCATGCTCCTCTACAAATGCACGGAAGATCATGAATCTCTTTTGAAAAATCATGCAATGGTGTGGGTGTTGATTCCCTATAAAGAAGCATACCTCACCCAAATGGTTGAGTTGATGGAAAGTACTAACCTTGAGGAAATTCCCATCGTAAGGGAATATAATGATGTATTTCCAAAAGAGTTACCTAGAATTCCCCCGGATCATGAGGTAGATTTCTCAATTAAACTCATACCTGGAGCTACTCCTATCTCGAAGTGTCCATATAGGATGGATCCTATCGAACTAGAGGAGATAAAGAAGTAGCTTCAAGAGAATATGGACAAAGGGTTCATATGCCCTAGTGCATCACATTGGGGTGCACCAGTGCTATTTGTAAAGAAGAAGGATGGAACAATGCGGTTTTGTATCGATTATCGTGAACTCAACAAGATCAACATAAAGATAAAGTATCCTATCCCAAGGATTGATGACTTGTTCGACCAGTTAGGAGGATCTCAATAATTCTTAAAGGTGGATCTTCGTTCTGGATATCATCAGGTATAGGTAAAAAATGAAGATATTCAGAAAACTACCTTTTGTACAAGGTATGGGAACTATGAGTTTTTTGTGATACCATTCAGACATACTAATGCCCCTGCAATTTTCATGGATTTGACAAATAGAGTCTATATACATTACCTCGACAAATTTGTGGTAGTGTTTATCGATGATATTCTCATCTACTCCAAGAGAAAGTAGGAACATGAAGAACATCTAAGACTTGTTTTGGTGACATTGAGAAAGGATAAATTGTACGCCAAGTACAGCAAGTGTGACTTTTGGATTAATTAAGTCACATTTTTGGGACATGTGATCAAAAGTGAGAGAATTTATGTGGATCCTTCAAAGACAAAGGTGATTGAGGAATGGTCCATGCCCTCTAGTGTCATAGAAATCCGTAGTTTTCTTGGATTAGATGGGTACTACCGATGTTTTGTGAGAGACTTCTCATGATTGTCAAGTCACCTAAATAAGATAATAAGGAATGGGGTAAAGTATGTCAGGATAAAAGAATGTTTGGGAAGCATCAATGAGCTAAAGAGAAGGCTGATCAATGCACCTATAGTCACACTACCAAAAAGTGGAGAAAGTTTTGTGATATACAGTGATGCTTCAAAGAAAGGCTTGGGTTGTGTACTCGTGAAAAATGACAATGTGATATCCTACGCCTCACGGTAGTTTGTGATCCATGAGCAGAACTACCCGATGCATGATCTAGAGCTGGAAGCCATGATTTTTTCCTTGAAAATCTAGTGGCACTACCTTTATGGCGAGAAGTGTAACATATACACCGACCAAAAGATCCTGAAGTATATATTCACACAAAAGGAGCTTAACATACATCAAAGGAGATGGTTAGAGATAATCAAGGATTACAATTTCTCAATTCATCGTCATCATAGAAAGGCGAACAAGATAGCTGATGCTCTAAGAAGAAAGGAACCTGCTACTCTATCCTTGTTGTGGATTGAGAAAGACCCTATCTTCTTGGATATTCAAAGAATGGATTTGGAAATCATAAAGGTAGGGGATATAGCCTACATTTCCCAAATGATTGCGCAACCATCCATCTAAGAGAAGATTAAGGAAGCGCAAAGGGATTATGTGGAGATACAAAAGAGGGTGAATGCAGTAAAGGAAGGGAGGATTCAAGAGTTCCATATCGATGATGATGGTCTAATTCGGTTTGGAACTCGGCTTTGTGTGCCTTCATCACCCGGGATAAAGAAGAAGCTTTTGGATAATGCACATAGCTCAACTTTCTCTATCCATCCTGGGAGTACCAAGATGTACCATGATCTCTGAGAACACTTCTCGTGGGATAACATGAAGAAGTAGATTTCAGAATATATATCAAGGTTCTTGGTATGTCATCAAGTTAAAACCGAGTGAAAATAGTCCAAAGGTATGAGGCAGCCATTGTCTATACCCATGTGTAAATGGGAAAATGTTAATATTGACTTTGTCACGGGCCTCCCAAAGACGTCAAAGGGAAATAATCTGATATGGGTTGTCATTGATTGACTCACCAAGACGAACCATTTTATTTCTATTCGAGAAGATCTCTCTCATGAACAACTTGAAAAGTTATATGTGAAGGAAGTGGTGAGACTACACGGTGTACCACTCTCAATTGCCTCTCACCGTGATCCAAGGTTCACATCTATGTTCTGGAGGAGCCTTCAACATTATTTGAGTACTGAATTAAATTTCATCACTTCCTACCACACCCAAACTGATGGGCAGTCTAAAAGGACTATTTAGACGCTTGATGATATGCTAAGAGCCTGATCTCTGGAGTTCAATGGTGGTTGGGATCAGCATCTCCCATTGGTTGAGTTCTCATACAACAATAGCTTCCACTCGAGTATCCAGATGGCTCCAAATGAAGCTCTGTATGGAAAACAATGTAGAATTGCAACCTGTTGGGATGAAGTAGGAGAAAAAAAGCTACTTGGACCTGATCTTGTTCAAGAGATGACAGAGAGGGTTCAAGTCATCCCAAAACACATCAAAGTTGCTCAAAGTTGGAAAAATAGATATGTTGACAACCGTTGATGGGACTTGGAGTTCGACGTTGGAGATAAAGTCTTCCTTCGAATATATCCATGGAAGAGAGTCATGCGATTCGGGAAGAAAAGGAAACTAAGCCCAAGGTATATTGGCCCCTTTGAAATCCTTGACCCCATAGGATCTGTGGCCTATCGTATTTCACTTCTACCAAATATGGCTCAAGTTCATGATGTGTTTCATGTATCACTACTGAGGAAGCACATACCAGACCACTCACATGTACTAAACTCAGAGGTGGTGCAGCTGGAAGATGATCTCTCCTATGAAGAGCAGCCAGTAAAGATTTTGGATCGGAGAGACAAGGTTCTACGCAACAAGAAAAACCATCTGGTCAAAGTGTTTTGGAGGAACCATAAGTTTGAGGAAGAAACTTGGGAACTAGAAGAGGCAATGAAGGAGAAACACCCTCACATGTTTGTGTAAAGTGAAATTTCGGGGGAAAAATTTCTTAAGGGGGTAAGAATGTAACGACCCAAAGTTTTTCAATGAAAATTCCATTATTATATTTATGTCATAAAATAACATGAAAACACAACATAATGAACTACTATGTGATAAGTGACCCATAAAAATAAGTTTGTCACTTCTGTGTTTGTAATTTTTGAGAATCTGACATACACGGTTGCGTCCAATATGATTTTTGGAGTCTAATGAAACAAAAATGATTTTCAATGAATAGTAATGTACCCTTAGGAATAGTAACATACCCTTATGAATATTAATATTACCCTTATGAATAGTAAATCATCCAACATAATAGTAACCTTACCTATGAATAATTAAATAAAATTTAGACATCTTAGAAAGTGACAATTTGACCTTAGTAAACGTTTTGGTATTTTGTAAGTCATAAATAATTAATTATAATTAATTAATTAATTTGAAAGAAAATTTATTTCCCTAAAATGTATTCATAAATTATTGAATCAATGTCTTATAGTTTTTATATAATTTTATATGACCCTACGTAATTTTTGAAAGCACCATAAAATCAGTTTTAATCTTAAACACTGTTTTTTTAAGTTAATTATGATTTTAATTAAATATTAAAATAAATAATATTTAGAAAATTATTTTTGAAAAATGGAATTCATTTTTGTATTCTACACGTTGAAAAATGGTCGGGGTAAATTTTTGGGGTTTTTCTGAGATACTTGAATTTTTTATGAATAGTGAAATACTGTAATTTACAAAAATACACTAAATAAGCTAATTATAGAGTCATGTGTGATGTTCTGCTGATGTAAGCGCACTTGTTTCGGTATCACATGATAAAATTACTATTATTGGTCATTCAAGACTCACTATTCCTTGTCTTAGGGGAAATTAATAAACTAATGATTTTTATATTAAGGAAACCCCTCTCCCCTCCACTATAAAAGCCACCCTTCACACCCTCATTCTCTCACACCTCTCAAGCTCCAAGCCTTCTCTAAACTCGGTCCAAAAACCTTCCCTAGACCCTCCCCCACGTCCAAGTTCTTTTGGTCTCATCAAAAGACCAAGCATAGTCCCTTAATGAGGTTCTCAAGAGGATGATTCAAGAGGTAATTTCTCTCCCTCTTCTCCTTTGATTTCCTTTCAAGTTCTAGTTCATTACTAGATATCTCCCCACCTATCTTCATCCAAATGGTATTTTAACTCCAGTATTATACATATACTGTAATTGTATGATTCTAATGGGATATTATATCATCCAACCCCCTTTCCCTCTTCCTTTTATTTTATTAAAGAGAACGTTGTTCGTGAGGTGTTAATTTATCACATTCAAGAATGACATGATTTCTTCTTCCATTTCTACCTACAGATCTGGTCATGAAACCATTTTTATGGTTGAACAAGAATATTTTATATGTATTATGCCCTATTTAATGTTCTCAAACAAACTTATGAACATATTACTAGGTGATAAATTAAAACAAGTTCATTGTGATCCAAAAACTGCCCAAATTAACCTAAACAATCTTCATTTAATTATTATCTATTGATTCATCCACATTGATATAATATGATTCATTATAATATCATTAAAACTTATGTAATATCTTTAATAACATGTAATATCATTTATTTATGTTTACCCATGTTCTACCCAAACTTCAATTTAAGAATACAAGTGAACCACTCAAGAAAACCATAAAAACAAACATTCCTAAATAATATTTTTAAACTCTATAACTCAGAAAAAGGCACATAAAATCACTTAATGAAACCATAATGAACAATATTAATGTATAGAAGGTTCTTTAATTTCTAATTAATGAATATAATGTCATTATACTGGACATTAAAGAGAAAGAATCATTCAGATACAAGGTAAGGGGAAATCTCGAACCCAATTTTCTTCCTTCGGGTTCTCCCTCTTTCACTCCATTTTTGATATGGTTACTCCTTATAGATAATTTTTTCATCATTGTCTATACTTTTTTGGGATATTAATTTTTGTCACTATTTTTTATGTCCTGCAAAAAAATTTCCAAAAGAACTCTTCTTTTAAGAACACCCCTTTTACTTCTCACTCAAAGTGGACAGTTCTTGTAACATATATGTTATTCCTTCTTTCTCTAGGGAACCCAAAGCTTATGAATGTGTTATTATGAGATGAAACTAATTAATTTACATGGATTAGTTATGTATATTTTTTATATGTCTTCTATGTGTCATGTGTGATGATGATAATGTTATGATGTGACGGGTGCGCCCGGAATTATATAGCACAATATGAATGTTTCAATGTGATGGGTGTGCCCGGAATTATACAGCACTCCAATGCATTGGGTAAAGTGATGGATATCATGAGTAAATGTGAAATTATGTTTGAAAAAGTTTCTATCTTGGTTCACAAGTATTTTTGGTAGTTAACCACTAAGACATGATGTTTTATTTAAATGCATTGCCACATTTCAAGTCTTTTATTTTATGCTCCTATCATGTTCATGATATTTTTCCTATGTTATGACTATGCTGACCCCATGCTATATAGTTCTTATCTATCCTATTACTGGGCTTCTAGCTCACCCCTTTTGATTTATATCGTCTGGTGGCTACATGTACTAAGGAGAGGAAAAGTGCCAATAAGAAGCTAGAGAAGAAGAAATTCAATAAATGTTTATGCTTGATGTTGTATTTGTTATGTATGGTCCTAGTTTTCCCAAGAAACTAAACCATTGGATCCTTTATCTGTAATATTATTATATTGTTTATCTTTGAAATAATGTAATAGTAATGTAAGAAATGGTTTGGTTGCTATAATAAATCAATTTTATCATTCATTTAAAGTGTTTTTATCCAAAACCTCCATTGTTTATAAAGTGGAAAAAACTTCATTTAATTTTTTTATCTTCCGACTAGTGGTGATTCACTAACATTACAAAATAATGAAAAAATTAATCTTGTAGAGAAAGATAGGGTATAGATGTATACAATGAAACATATTTATTCAAACCAATAATTTAAAAAGACTAAAATATGATAACCAAAATAGTAGTCAATAAATCAACGAATCATAAACAAAAGAAAAACAATATACAAAAACTGGAGCATAAATACAGAAATAATATTATAATCTAAAAATAAAATTGGAAAACCTCAGATCCAGATCTCAAAACAAAAAATACATAAAGAAAATTAAAACTTACAGAGGAAAAAATAGGCCTACCTTGCTAGGTTGAAGAAAATCCAAGACCGTCGGATCCAGATCTCGATTTTTTCATTGGAAACCCAAACTGTAACCAAACACTAGATTTTAGATGATGATTGAGCAACAGTGGCAGTGGGTTTGTGTGATTTGAACTTCTATTCACTGAGGAGGAGCACCAGAAATGGGTGGATTCCATGGAAAGCTTCTCATAATGTGATGGGTTCGTAATAAGTTTAGTTTTTTTAATTAGATCGTGACACATTTATCAGCACTTTTAAAAAGGCACTATTAAAGAGTCTTCTTACCAGTGCTTATTATCTTAGTGCTGATAAAAGGAATATTTATCAGTGCTTTTTTGGAACTGATAAAATTTGGTCTTAATCAGCAATAAAGTGTTTGCACTGATACTTATGTATTTTCTCAGTGCTAAATAAAGCACTACTAAAGATTTCTTTTATCAATGCTTAATACTTAAGATTTGATAAAATATTTATAATTATAATTATATTTTAAAATAATTAAATATATATATACTTAATCGATATACAAAAATGTAAATATAGTAAATATATTCCTTATTTAAATATATTTATTAGAATTTTATAAATATTTACATATACAATAATTTATTTATTATTATATAAATATTTTTAAAAAATAATATTTATATCATTATATATATATATAATTATATATAAATATAATAAATATATATAAATATTAATATAGTAAATATATTCATTATTTAAGTAAATTTATTATAAATTTAATAATTATTTGAATATATATTATTATTTATTTTTATTATATAAATAATTTTAATAAAATGTTTATTTATTTATAATTATAAATATAGTATGTACATTTTTAAATATATTTATTTATAAATATTTTAAATTAAATAAATTTTTTAACATTATTAATAAATGTCTAATTTTAAGTGAATGCGTGTTAAAAATGGGTGAAATTGAATAAATTTAAAATATGTATATTTTTCAATAATATTGAGAAAATTGATAAGTTTTTTTTTTTGAATTGTATATAAAAATGCATTATTTAGGTATATGTCAAATCAATATAACACACATTTGATCTATGTAAAATTGAAAAAAAAATTACCTTTAATTATATGTTCATTACTCTATGAAATTAGTTCGTATTTTTAATTCATATCAATTTTTAATTAAAAATAATTATTCACTAAATATAGCACATCAGTATTTTGTAATATATAAATAATATTTATATAAATTAATATATATCTATATATTTAATATATACTATTTATTTACATTATCAAAAAATCATTTAATTAATAAAATGTTTCATATTTTTCTCAATTTACATATTTTTTATTTTAATTTGTTTAATCTTAATTTTTCATGAATATATTTTTAATACATAATATTTTTTAGTATTTATAATATATAAATAATATAATCACTTTATTCATTTCAATCCATAACTATTTAATTAATAAAAAAATTAATATTTTTTCATAAACACATTTTTTATTTTTATTTTTATTTAATTATTTCATTTTATTTATTCATGCCATTTTCAATGATAAAAAACCCTGATAAAGAACTCCTTTATAAGCGCTAAAAATAAAGCACTGATAATGGGTACCCCTTATTACTGCTGAAAATAAAGCCCTAAAAAGGGTTCCTTTTGTTAGGGACTAAACAAAAGTGCTAATAAAGGGTTAATTTTATCAGCGTTTTCTTTAGCGATGGTAAAGATGCCATTTAGAAACACTTTTTTCAATCATTGACAAATACTTTCACTATTAAAATCTAGTTTTTTAGTAGTGGTAGATCCCTGCATCTAACTCACCCTTAGAGGGACCTAGTAACCCTTCGGGGCCTGGGTGAAACTGAAGGAGGTCTCAAGCTTCTCCAACAATCCCTCCTCCTCATCTGAAACATTTCCCTTGTACTTTCCCTAATCCAACCACTAGAAATCACAAAGCATCCACTTTCATAGATCATATTCCTCGGCTGGATCAACCCTACAGTAATTAACCAGATCAGTATGTTGAACCTCTACTGCCAGAGCCACACGCAGACGACAACCAGGTGCCATAGCTGAAAAGGTAAACAAATATTCCCTAAGCCTAAGTAGTATGTAATATTATTTTGTTATATATTTATCTCATTTATTCATTTCATCCTTCCCAAAACATCCGAATTAAAATATGAACAATAGACATTTTGATGAATTTACCATTCCTATGTCTCTAGCCTTCAAGAAGGACCAACTTAATTTGTTGTTCAATAATCTCATATTTCATGCATTGAATCATGGGGGTCTAAAATCATATGACCTGGGTGGTCTCTCTGGCCTATGTCATGTACCGTGGTCAATTGAAATTTTTTCCATATCATCACATACAATTATCACTGTGCCTAACTCCAAAATCCATCCTGTGTCTCAACCATCATCTTGGATAGCACTCTGTCATGACCCCCTTCCTCCAAAGATACTACAATGAGGGTAGAGAGATAATGACCTCTGAGTCCCACCTCCAGTAGGCCATGGGTTGGTGACTAGCACCAAGGGTGTACAAATCTCACAAATATGGTAGGCATTTCCCTTTAATATGGAAAGAAGACAGGGATATAAGATGGATCAACCATAATACAACTCCAAGACACAAAGTAAAAGAAATCCAAAACCCATCCCACATGCATGTGTAAAAAAGAACTATTTCAATACAAAAGTCTATAAAGAAAAATACCAAATGCAAATCTAAGAAGTGACACAATAATTGGAAAGATCTGAGCTAGTATGGTCCGGCATGGTCCGCAAAATCCTCTTCGAAAATAGAAAATGGTTTATATATGTTGGGTGAGTATACAAGTATACTCAGTAGGAAAACCAATGTCTCTCGTGAACATGTGAAAGAGGCATACTAATGAAATCGTGAGAAAATAGTAGAACCAAATAGCACATAAGTAGGAATATTAACCACCCCAACCTCACCAAGGAACATTCACTAAATAATGTAAGTCAAGTAATATAATAAAAACACTTCAATGGTAGGGTACCTCATACCACATTTCCACTAGTTATGACACTCTTTTCTGACATCGGATATCTTGGAACTCTAATCCCATTTGCACATCACAAGACAACTCTCCTGCACATGCATGGTCCAAAACCCATAACACAACCTACCCACACACACATGGGCCTCACAAACCACATGACATCTCATCTTGAAGACACATAAGAAAAACGAATACTCTCATCCAGAAGACACTGGGGAAAAACACAAACCACATTTCCCGAAGACATCTAGGCCAGCACATCTCGTCCGAAGAAACTTGGTCCATCACAACCCCCATCTTAGTCAACTGACAGACCTCTGTCCATCATAGCATATTCCATACAAGCCTCAATTAGTAAATAAAGTGGGAAAGAGAGGGTACCTATCCATCCATACTCCACACCAGATCATGGGAAAGACACCCTACCCCATGACGATGCAGTTGTTCAGAACATAGTGATCAACTAGGGTGGGGTGCGTATAGAAATCACATTAAAATACCAGCATGTTCATATATGATACCAAACACTCATTCCTAACCTATCGGTTCATAGACAAACCACAAAACCACAACATTTCCACCTTTGATGCTACCTCAAAATGTAAAAAACAATAAAATGACCCACAAAACCCAATTCACATTCGCAACTAATTTAATTAACCATTTACATTATTTATTAACCAGTTCAGTTATCCATTCCATCACTACCTTGGAAACTATAAATCAAAACATTGAAAAGGAAACACAATTTTCCAAAGGCAAATATCCCTAATAAATTAAATGAATTCACATTAAAGACACATCATTCAATGACCTCTATGTCTAACAACAATTCATGACATGTCATACATTAAACTCTAGATACAATGTGGTGTTTTATGCTTGTTAACAATAGCAAAGAACCCATGCCATCCATCATCATCCTTCTTCAAATTCATCCCTCCTAATCCATCCTTCTAACCAAATAATCCCTCAACTCACAACCAGGTCAAGCAACAAACTAAATCGCAACCCGGTTTACAGCCCGGCAGCACCAACACACCATGACCCAATCACCATATCCACCAAACCAACCCCATGTGCACAACTCTACCCACAGCCACATCCCAACATGAACCAAATCATAACACACTTGGATTATCATAGAAATAGTATAATCCTGGGGTATTCATTTCTTAGCCGAATTTAAGTGCTTAAAAATTTTCATATATAATCATTCAACAAGAAACAAACAACATTCCATAAACCAATTCTTTGTGCTAGAAAGGACCCCCAACAACCACAATTTTTAGTGGGTAGTCGACCCATACAAATCCAAATATCAGAAAAACAATCAAACAACATGAAAATGAATAACTTTTCCCCATCCCATATATATTTATTTTTTAATTGGTTCAATTTTATTTCTTAATTGGTATTTAAAAAAATCACCATGGAAAACATTTGTAGTCCTACCCCTGATGAGAAAAAAATTAAGAGAGACAACGAAAACCTACTTGGAAAATAATTTTATTGGAACTTCTTAGTATCATTGGAACAGGGTCACACATGTAGAAGGAAAAATCATGGTAAAAGAACAAATTGAAAGATACATCATCTTATTTGACTACTACTGTAAGAAGGGTTTGGGGCGTGTAAGGTCCCAACCCCAATTTTCACGAGTTGGTGCCTTATTAAATTACATTGGCATAAAAATAAGGAATATGCATTCTGAAGGACATAGTAGGTTATTAGCATTGGAATCACGATACATACATAAGTTCATCATTACAACATTAAACGAAAAACAACATATAAATTCCTTCAACAACATCCATAACTCCAAGGTTATTTTTGAATGTCAATCATTACAAAAATATTCAAATCCTGAGAAAATGTAATATATGAAATGGGTTATAAAGACCCAAATATTTCCATGTAATTTTTCTAATAATATGGAAATATTATGAGTCTTCAAAAATTGACGGCATGTGATTTTGAGGCTCGGTGTGCCCGGAATGAATTTTTAAACATTTTTTTATGGTACATTCAGTAAATGCACTAGCAACATTTTTTAACTTTTTAATCGGTGATTGGATTAAAAATCGGGTGGCACCATTGAATCCACAGTGCTAGGATTCACTTAAGCGAGACCTCACTTCAACTGCAGTACGTCGGGAGAAAAAGATAGATTTTGGTACTTTTAAAAGAATAATAAAATAACATAGTAATCTTATTTATTTATTTATTTTCCTTAAATAGAAAAGCAGAAGTGTGGAACCAATGATGTCTCCAGCCATAAAATGTCTTGACCATTCAAATCCTTTTTAACTGCACCGTTGGAATAAGGGAGGTTCCTATTAAATGATCTCCCAATAATTCCACAAGCGTTGCTGACCCTCCCCCTCTCCTATATTTATGAAGATGGAGGAGGGGTATTGGCACAACATCATCGAGCGAAGAAGTTCTGATTAAGTGACATGATGCCAACACCTTAGAAGATGGGATTTGTTTCGGTTATTGGAGATGAGCAACACTGAAATTCGAATATAATAACGACGATTGACCGGCATCGTTGACGGCTTGTTACAGGGATGACAAACAATGAGTCTTCCTCAATCATGGTCATTCTTCAAAGATCTCAAGGTAGGGTTTTATCTCATTTATTTTCATTTCAAGAGATTGTTGAATAATAAATATTCTTCCTTGTTAGGATGATAACATGGAGGGCACGGGCCAAACGAACAAGGCCTGGCCCCTCTGCTATTTTTTCTACCTTTGCGTTCTCTGTGAAAAATCGATGACATGACACCGGTGACTGACACCGGCAGAATATGTCAGTGGACAGAACCAACCGGCCATGATGGTGGTGGTGTTCCATCATGGGCCATAGGAGGAGGTTTTGGTGCTATGCCTTAGAAGTCAGTAGAGTAGCCAGCACCGGCCAACGAGAGTGGTGATGTGGTGTGTCGTCTCGTGTTGTCGGCGAAAAAGGGCCACATATTTTTAGTTGTGGCGAGGTCGAACAAGGTGGTTAGCATCAGCCAGCTGCAGGAGAAGGTAGCAGCACACCATCAGAAGAGTTGTGACTCTGACACCGTGACGGTGGGACCCACAGTGGGTCTGGTGGGTGACCGGGCAGTGCCAAAGGATGCTGACGCTCAGCCTTCCGAATGGAGAACCACCCCCCCCCCCCCCCCTCATGCCAGCTCGGGCTGGCCCTTCTCCAATGGGTTGTGCATTCTCAGTGAGCCGCGCTACACCGCAGGCTAGGCCGCACAAGCCTAGTGGGCCGCACCTCCACGGGCAGGGATGTATGAGCCCAGTGGTCCGTGCCTATGTGGGACGCACCGCGCGAGCCTTGCAGGCCAGACAGCACCCCCTTGTAGACCGAGCCCACCGCGGCCCCACCCAGCAGGTTTGGGTTGGCACAGACTGGGTCAAGCCAGGTCAATCTGAACGGGTTGGACTGGACCCAGACCCCACCATGCTCAGTTTCTTTTAAAGGGCCAAAACATGAGAACCGGGTGTCCGTTTCATGAACCGTCTATGGCTCCAAGACCTTTGGAGAGAGACAGTCCTTTTGGTATACTCCACTTGAGTTTTTGAGATAGTTGGAGTATGTATAGGTTGTATTGAACCCAAATCCAACCAGGCTGTCAGAACTGAAATGCTTATAACTCAAAGAACAATAATTTGATTGACGCACCGTATATGGAAAGGGAACCCTTATGACATGGAAGTACATTGGGTTACTCCTTTTGTGGATCTTAGTGGTGGTCGAGGTATGACTGATATCTAGAGGGGTAGACGCTAAGGAACTCAAGCGCACTGGGTGCGAGGAGTCCTGTGGCTGGTTGTAATGTGAAGAAAGAAAATTTATCCTGAGTGGTTCAACATCTATCAGATCATATGTGGTTCAGCGCTCAGCGATCTTATGTTGGTCAGCACATACTGATCATGTGTGGGTCATATCCTATGTGGGTCTGCAATGGTTACCACCTATCGATCCTATGTGGGTCAGCAGTAGTTTCTCTTAACATAATAAGATGATCTCGAATACATCTAATCATCAGTACTTCTGTATGTAAATTATACCCGGTGTGAGATAAGTCTTTTAACTTCATTGTGTTACATGTGGTACTACTATCTTCGTGGTGTTACTTGCGTTGTAGCTCTACCTTTGTGGTATTGTCTTCATGGTATTATGAGTGTGGTACTTATATCTTCGTTTTTTTATCTGTGTGGTACTTATACCTTCGTGGTGTTACTTTGTGATATTATTCCCTCATGTGTGATATGATTATATCTTCATAACATAGGTATATACATAAATAGAGTTGATTTCTATCACTTCGTGCTTTGAGTTTGCAGTCTTGCTTTGTGTTTTTTCCATTGTGGAACTCTTGGAGACCTATGGGGGTCTTGGGGTCCCTACCGTGCATCGTTATACTCACCACTTCATGGGTTATTCCCACACCTTATTGTGTCTCGTGCAGATGATGGACAATGTTGATCGAGGCTAAGGGATCTAGGACTAGAAGGTGATTGTAGGTGGAACATTTGGCATAACATGACATGGGGACTATAGATTGAGAGATGTAACTACCCATTCGGGTAGGATCCTTGGTGGATTATCCAGGAGCTTCTTTATATTTTCCAGTTGTACTTTTACTTTTCAGTAGGTCTGGTATTCCCCCCCTTTACATTCAGCACACTTTTTAATAAAGCAATTCACTTCATGGTTGCATCTTGTTGTGTTCTTATACTATGTGTTTGTATAGGTTATTATGAAAATGCCTTTCCATTTTAGGGATATGCCTTTCTAGTGTTAGTCTCCATCCCCTGGCCTATATAAGGAGGGCTTGGGATAGTCATGGCATGGGCCCCAAGGGACGATCCCTAACAAAGTGGTATTAGATGAGTTGGTTCTACAAAAGAACTTGAGATCTAATATTTTATATGAGGAAATAGTGTTAAGTTTTGTGAATGTGGTTTTTAGTAAGGGGTGTCTAGTGTTGTTGTGGTGGCCAAAGTATCCATACATTAGGACCATGAATTCTAAATTTCAACTCAGTGCACAGAAACACAGATTGCGTGGGTTTTTGAAAAGATTTTCTTGTAATCACTTTGAGTTAGCTCACCAGGTATAACTTATTGACCATGGAGCACCTCCTTTCTTTCTGGATGCTGCTACGCAGACAGCCAACTAGGATTCCCAAGAGAGTATGCGATGACGGCCCACCGATTGATGAGGCCTCAGTGCAGGTACCTCTTATAGAATTAGAACATTCGGTTGGTGTACTAGCAACACCACTACCAATTGGGAATCCATTACCACCAGTCCCCCTAGTACAGGGTGCACACCAACTGATAGCATTTCTTGATTTTCAGTGGCAGAGGCCACTAAGGTTCCAAGGAGAGACATATCTACAGGCGGCTGACAATTGGATGGAGTTTGTGGCCAGAGTTTTTCTCTTAGTGGGGACACTCGCTGATCTAATGGCGATCCTAGATGACAGACTCTTCTAGGGAGCATCTGGGAGATATTGGATTCTGACACTCCAGATACACGATAGGTTGACCTTCACCTGGGTGAACTTCGAGGGCCATTTAATGGTAGAGTTTGTCCCGATGACTCTACACTCAGTCCATATGCAAGATCTACCACACATACAACATGGCAACATCAATGTGGCCCAGTAGTCGGTGAAGTTCACTGATCTATCCCGCTACTCCACCGACATGGTACGAGACCCATTATTTAGGGCCCCAACCATTGATAAATGACTCCGAAAAGAGATCATAGCATCGATGATATCGTTTAGAATTCAGAAATAGGCTGGGGTGATAGAGAGAGAAATATTGGTGGAGACATTTCTAACTAAGCAGGCACCGATAGCGAGAACCACCACCAGACGTCGGGTTGCAGAGTCATCTGTAGCATGCAGTAGATAGATGATGTAGGGACCCAAGAAGGTCATACCATTGGGTGGACGACCTCAGGATACAGGGTCGGTGGTTTGGGAATCACAGGACATAGGAGGACTTATTAGGTGTAGGCAGTGCTACTCGTGCGGTGGGTAGGGTCACATGGCTCGTGACTGTCCGACCAGCCATATGAACGACCAGCAGAAGATCGAGGGATCACCGAGGTAGAGGTATAGATTCGATCGGGGAGGTCTGCAGGAAGTAGGAAAATGTATAAGAGGAGTTAGTTGTGTATTAAGTTGTGCGCGGTGATTATAGGTTCTACCACCACCACCTACAGGTGGTCCACCCCACCTAGAGGGAGAAGGTGGACCAGGACGAGCTCAGCTCCAGGTAGCTAAGGCCTACGACCACGGTGCTCTGGAGATGATTAAAGGTATGATATGTGTCCACTCCACCTTAGTTGCAGTACTTATATACATAGGTTTCAGTCACACATTTATTGTCATGACCCTTGTTCGATGCTCAGAGATTCTGATCAAGTTGTTGGCTCGATCCTTATAGATAGAGACTCTTACAGGAGGGGATTCGATGATTACACACTGGTCCCAGAAGTGTGAGATTACTCTAGGAGGCGAGATCTTAGGATGGGATCTTCTAGTAGCATTGTCAAGTCCTTAAGACATCATCTTGGGTATGGACTGGTTATCCACAGTCCATGCTCAGATTGACTATATTAGGAACAAAGTGCACTGTGTCTATGAGAATGGGACCATTTTTTCCTTCACTAGTGAGAAGGAAACCTTTGCAGTGCAACAAGGACTTGCTGAGAAGATTTTGCAGCCGATCACTCATCAGTTGGCTAGACTTACCCTTGAAGAAGTTGAAGTTGAGAGTTCAAGCTATCAT
Organism: Viscum album; assembly: GCA_963277665.1. Lineage (NCBI taxonomy): Eukaryota > Viridiplantae > Streptophyta > Magnoliopsida > Santalales > Viscaceae > Viscum > Viscum album. The sequence continues at coordinate 48,867 of CAUJRU010001963.1, read as the reverse complement.
GTAGTGGTGGACCAGTATGCTAATGTCTTTCTTGATGATGATCTAGGACTACCTCCGTGCAGAGAGGTAGACTTTTACATCGACTTGTACCCTGGAATGACACAGATATCTACACGGGCATATCGTATGGCTCCTACAGAGCTTTGTGAGTTACGGGTATAGTTAGAAGACATGCAGAGGAAGGGGTTCATATGGCCCAGTGTTTCTTCATGGACAGACCCGATTTTGTTCTCCAAGAAGGTAAACTGAAGTTTGAGACTTTGTGTGGACTACCAGAGACTAAATTAGGTGATCATGAAGAACAAGTATCCACTTTCGAGGATTGATGATCTTTTCGATTAGCTGAAGTGAGCTCATTGGTTTTCGAAGATAGACCTTAGATCAAGCTATCATCAGATCAGTGTACGAAATGAGAATATGCAGAATAAGGCCTTCAAATGACGATATGGCCACTATGAGTTCTTGGTTATACCATTCAGCATGACAAATGCCCTAGAAGTTTTATGGGACTCATGAATATGATATTTCACCCATACCTTGATCACTTTGTGGTGGTCTTCATCGATGACATCTTGATATACACAGTGTCGGAGGAGGAGCATGCCTATCATCTGTAGATAGTTCTGGATACACTCTGAGAGAACCAGCTTTATGGTAATATCTTGAATATCTAGTTCTATATATGATAGTTCCACTTGCTGGGACACATTATCTTAGAGGCTGGAGTTGTAGTCAATCTGGTGAAGATAGAGGATGTTCTAGCTTGGGATCCACCTAGGAGTGTTACCGAGGTGCAGAGTTTCCTGGGGATGGTTGGATGCTATCGGCAATTCATGCCTGACTTTTCCAGAGTTTCGGCACCCTTGTTAGCATTGATGAAGAAGGGATGACCCATCATATGGATGGTTTGATTCCAGAAGATTTTTCTGGATCTGAGGCAGAGACTGACTAGTTCCCCCATCTAGTGACTTCCAGAAGTTGGTGTTGGGTATATGTTTTATTGAAACACATCAAGGACTGGACTTGGGTGTGTCCTGATGCAGGAGAGAGCAGTGATCACCTACGGATCATGATAGCTGAGACACTATGAGAAGAACTATGTTTCCCATGATATAGAGTTATATACATTGGTCTTTTCCATGAAGATGTGGCAACAATACTTGATGGTTGAATGGTTTATAGTCTACTCAGATCACAAGAGTCTCAGGAATATCTTCTCTTAGAAGGACCTGAACCTGAGATAGCGGTGTTGGCCAGAGTTCCTCTAGGATAATGACTTTGAGATAGTCTATACTCCTGGGAAGCAGAAGGTGGTAGCAGATGCACTTAGTAGGAGGTCTAGTCTACTATTGCTTAGTGAGGCGATAGAGCATCTAGTAGCGATGCAAATATCCTTCATGGATAGAGATGGAGAAGCTTACCTCCAGTCGATGATAGTCACTCCCCAACTCCTTCAGTAAGTCAGGGAGGTGTAGCTCAGGGACATTGACTGTGAGACTTGATGTGATCAAATATCATTAGGATAAGAACCTGATGGATTTTTTGAAGGTGAGGAGAATGTCATCCTTTTTACAGGACACACAAAGGTTTCAGTGGAGCTACGGGAGGATGTTTTGAGGTAGTTCCATACATCCAATATGAAGGTACATCTTGGTGTGGAGAAGATATACCAGGACCCCCGGCATCAACACTGGTGGCTAGGGATGATGAAAGTAGGGGTAGAGTTTGTTTCAGGATGCCTCACTTGTTAGCTAGTGAAGATCGAGCATCATGTTTTAGTAGACATAGCACATTGACTAGATGTGCCGGAGTGTAAGTGGGATGGAATCTCCATGGAATTTTGTCAGGACTTCTATGTAAATCAAGGGGACATGATTCCATCTATGTGATCATTGACCGACTCACCAAGTTAGACCACTTCTTACCTATCCGATAGCACGGATCAGTAGAGGGCTTGGGATGCCACTACGTACAGGAGATTGTGTGACTTTATGGGGTGTCATCGACGATCATATCTGACAGTGATTCATGTTTTACATCCTAATTGTGGAATGGATTATAGGAGGTTTTTTGGACTCAGCTATGTCCGAGTACTTCCTTTCATCCACAAACGGATGGATAGATGGAGCATACCATTCATACACATGAGGACATGCTTTGTGCTTGCATCCTAGATTTTGGCCGTAGTTGTGAGGATCACTTACCCTTGGTAGAGTTCGCATAAAAAAATAGCTATCACTCCACCATCGATATGGAACCATCTGAGGCCCTATATGGTTGACCTTATAGATCACCTCTATGCTGGATAGACCCAGGGGATTCAACTCTTATGGGTCCATAGTTGGTACGGGATACCACTGAGAAGGTGGAGATCATCCAAGAGCAGAAGAATACTACATAGAGTGGAAAAAAATATTATTCTAACAGAAGATGGAGTCCTTTGAAGTTTGAGGAGGGAGACCTTGTCTTCTTATGGGTCTCACCTCGATGAGGTTTACAGAGATTTGTCCAGGGCGGTAATATATCAACTAGGTTTATTGGACCATTTTTTATACATCAGAGGATAGGCAAGGGGCATACCGCTTGTCACTGCCACTACAGTTGGAGAGGGTGAACGGTGTATTCTATGTATCCCAACTGAGGAGATATGTGCCTGACCCATCTCACATCATTGACCATGGAGATTTGGACTTTGATGATGAGACGACGTTTACGGAGGATCTAGTGGATATTGAGGATCTACAGGAGTGAGTCCTTTATGGATGATTGATACCACTAGTGCATTTTCGCTGGCAGCACTAGAACCTCCAGGAGAGTACATGGGTATGAGAGGCTCAGATTTTTGCTCAGTACTCCCATTTGTTTTCTTAGTTTATGTTGTGGCATTCAGGGAAGAAAAGACCTAAGGTGGGGAGAATGTAAAGACCCATATTTTTCCATGTATTTCTTTTAATTAAATAGAAATATTACGACTCTGTAAATATTGATGGCGCGTGATTTCAAGACCCGATGTGCCCGGAATGAATTTATTAACTTTTTTTAATGTACGTTATGTAGACACGCGAGTAGCATTTTCTAACTTTTCAACTCGTGCTCAGATTAAACATATGAGAGAACCGTTGAATCTGTAGGACCAGGATCCACTTAAGGAATACTTCACTTCAAATGCAGTAGGTCGAGAGAAAAAGATAGATTTTGGGACTTTTAAAATAATAATATAATAACTTATTTATTTTATTTCTTCGTTCTTTTCCTCCAATGGACAAGCGGCGGTGTGGGATCAATGATGGGTCAAGACATTAAATATCTTGACCCTTAAAATCCTTTTTAACCATGTCATTGCAATTAAGAAGGGTTTTATTAAATGAACCCCTATTAATTCCATGAGCGTTTCTCACCCTCCCCCTATCCTATTTATAAGAATCTTGGGGTGGGGTATTGGAAAATCTTCATCAAGTGACGAAATTCTGATAAATTTCCGCAATGCCAACACCTTAGAGTATGGGACTAGTTCCGATGGGCGGTGATGGGCAATACTGAAATTTCAACTAAAGAACGATGATTGAGTGACATCATTGGTAGATTGTTGTGGGGACGACAAACAACGAGTCATCCCCAATAGCATGTGTTCATCAATGATCTCGAGGTAGGGTTTTCTCGCCTTTATTTTTTTTTCAAGAGATTGTTGAATCATAAATCATCTTCGTGTTAAGATGATAATGCAGAGGGCACGGTCCAAATGAACAAGGCTCATTCCCTCCGCTATTTGTTCTACCTTTGTGTTCTTCGTGAAAGACCGCAGACACGGCACCAGTGACCAGCGTAAGAAAATGATGGCAGTGGCCGGCACCGTCCAACCATGATGGAGGCGATGCGCCGTCGTGCACCATAGGAGGAGTTTGGTGCACTATTCATGGTGGTCATCAGAGCGGCCACACTGGTCAGCCACGGTGGAGAAGTGGTGCATCATCGTGCGCTATTGGCGGAGAAGGGCTATAACTTTTCAACTGTGGTGGGGTCTAATAGGAAGGATGACATCATCCGACCATTGGAGGAGGTATCGGCACGCAACGACGTACTTCCAGAGGAGTCGTGACTCTGACACTATGGTGGCGGAACATGCAGTGGGTCCCGTAGGTGATCTATCAACGCCAAAGGGCACTTCCACTACACCTTCCAAATGGGGACCCCCCCCCCCCCCCTTCATCGTGAAATACTAGGGAAGGCCCTGCTCTAGCGAGCGGTGCTCCATCGTGGGATGATCCGCGTGAGCTCGGCGGGCTGCGCTTCCGACGGGCTAGGCCACACCCAGTGGCGGACCGGGTCGGAACACGACCCAGCGAGCTGATCCCACCATGGACCCACCCAACCAGGTCAGTTTGACCCTAATAGATTTGGGTCATCCTAGATTGGGTCTAGACAGGTCGGTCATACTGGGTTGGACCGAACCCAGACCCCACCATGCCCAGTTTCTCTTAAAGGGCCAAAACTTGAGAACCCGACATCTGTTTGAAGAATTGTTTGCAGTGATAAGACCTTTGAAGCGAGATGGTCCTTCTGGTATACTCCGCATGAGTTTTTCAGACAGTTGGAGTGTGGCCGGGTAGGATCGAACCTGAATCCAATCGGACCCTCGGAACTAAAACGCTTATAACTCACAGACCGAGCGTCCGATTGACACACCTTCCGTCGCATTGAAACCCTTACGACATGGTTGTCCTTTGGATTACTCCTTTGTTGAGCTCAGTGGAAATCGAGGTACGGCCAATATCATGAGGGGAAGATCCTATAGAACATGAGCACACTGGGTTTGAGGAATCTTTTGACTGGCTGTAAGGTGAAGAACGAACATTTATCCTGAATGGGTAAACATCTTTTGATCCTGTATGGGTCAGCATCTATCTGGTCCTATGTGGGTGAGCACTCAACAATACTGTGTGGGTCAGTGCATACCAATCTTGTGTGGGTAACATCCTATGTGGGTCAGTAATGTTTATTATCTATCGATCATGTGTGGGTTAGCTATAGTGCCTCTTAATAGAATAAGATGATCTGGCATACGTCTAATCATCTGTACTTCTATACATAGATTAAACCTAGTGTGAGGTGATTCTTTTATCTTTATGGTGTTACCTGGGTGGTGCAACTATCCTCATGGTGTTACCTACGTGGTACCTCTACCTTCATGGTGTTGTCTTCATGGTGTTACCTATATGGTACTTCTATCTTTGTGGTGTTACATGTGTGGTACTTCTACCTTTGTTGTGTTACTTTGTGGTATTCTTCTGTCATGTGTGAGGTGATTATATCTTTATAACTTAGGTATATATATGGGAATATATTTAAGTAGAGTTGATGTTTATTTCTTTGTGCTTTGATTTTGTAGTCTTGCATTGTGGTTTTCCTTTGTGGAACTCTGGGAGACCTATGGGGGTCTTAGGGTCCCTTTTGAGTATCGTTATACTCACTCCTACATGGGCTATTCCTGCACCATGTTGTGTCTTGTGTAGATGACATACAGCGTTGATCGAGGCTGAGGGATCCAGGACTATATGGTTCTTGGAGGTGGACTATTTTGTGTGACATAGCTTAGGGACAACTGGTCGAGAGTTGTACCTACCTGTCAGGAAGGATCCTTGGTGGATTATTGAGGAGCTTCTTTATACTTTTCAGTTCTACTTGTACTTTTTAGTTGGGATTGTATTCCAGCCTCATTACATTCAGCACTTTTTTTACAACAGCAGTTTACTTCGTGGTTGCATCTTGTTTTGTTTTTTGGACTGTGTGTTTGTATAGGTTAAAAATGCAATGCCTTCCAATTTAGTGATACGCCTTTCCGGTGCTAGTCGCCAGCCCCTGGCCTATGGAAGGTGGGCTTGGGATAGTCACGGCATAGGCCCCGAGGGATGGTTCATGACACGGTTGAGATCAAATACTCATTAATGATAAGAAATAGAGTGGAATATATCATAAAAATAAACATTAGGCATGTTGAATAACTAAAAACACATTTCTTAAGAAAAAACTTGAACACATTATGGCATGAATAAGAGCTGAATAAATAATGCCATAATAAGACAAAATAATAAGTATTCTATGAGTCGAATAACCACATGAACCATAAATAATATATTCATAATGAGATAATTAATAGTTTCGGACATCATAACCATACCGTCAAGTCCTTGTGCCAGGACCATAAATATTTATTTTGTCAAAGCCTTGTGCCAAGACCGTAGTTTGTCTCATGAGACCTACCGATTCACCGAGGGGTAATAGAGGGCCCCAACTGACACTTAAAAAGTATAATTCATTCCTCATATGAATTATTATAGACATAAAATACATATACATTCATATTCAAACTAATATATGAATGTAAATAACTTTCCCTGAACATTAAGCATAAACTCTAACCATTTAGAGTAAATTGTTGAATGGTTTTAAGATGGCACATCCACAATAAAAATAATAATAAACCATTCAATTAAATATAGTATATTATATTGAAAAATATTAATCCCAATAATACAAAATAATCAAAAATATTGTTTAAATATATGAATATACTCCTATGAAATCGTCAAGTAATTCTTGAGATAAATACTCGTTTACCTTGGAAAGATGCATTCTTTTGGAAAAATCATCGTATAAAACCAGAAGGAAAGTTAGTTAGTATTTTCATAATAAAATGATTTTTTTTATAAATATAATGGTTTCCAAACACATATTATATATTTCCCTTGAAAATAGGTAAGAAGTTGAGAAATTCCCTTGAATCGGGCGTGTATTTCAGAAAAAATTTGGAAAGGTCATTTTAAAACATATAACTCCCCATAAATGAAATTAAGATACTAGTTTGTACCCATATATAGAAAATTCTCAAATAATATATGAGGATTATATATTAATAAATAATAATTTAATTGTGGTATGTAGATAATAAGAGTAATCGAAATTAAAGTGGAGGTACAGGAAGAAAACCCTTACCTTAAGTCCGAATGTGTTTTTCTCTTGAACATAAGGTTCTGGAATATGAAATTAGACTTATTAATAACTTAATTAACAACCTATTATACATGTATATAGTTTATCAAAATTTTATTATGTTCATTATATCCTTATTGATAGGTTATTAGATTGAAGTTCATCATTCTAGAGTGTTTGTTTCCTTGGTTTTCATGATCGGTATATTTGTATATGAGTATGGACGTTCATCTGGAAAGAATGTAATTATCTAGAATTGAAATTATATATTATTTATGAACATAGAATAGTTTTAATGGTTATATAAAGAATTTTTTTACATGGTGATAGGATGAATCATTTGATGAAATATTAATGACAATAACTTAGATTATTTGGTTGTATTTGGATTATTATGAACTAGTTTTGTCATAAAAATTAATAATATGTCCATATAATGGTTCCTGAATATTGAGTAGGTTATAATAAATATATTATAGTCTAATTAAACCATTAAAATGGATTCATGACCAGTAATTAAGGAGAAATTTAAGACTGAAACTTTTTCATCCATGAAGGTTGTAAGTTGGAACATAACGGACGTTGATTTCATTTATAAAAGAGAGAGAGAGAGAGAGAGAGTTAGAAGACTGATAATGGTTATTACATTAACATGGTATAATTATAGTATGTATATTATACTATAGTTATAAGGATAAATTGTATAGAGTATGCTAGTAGATAATAAGAATAGAAAATAAATTGAAATGAAACTGAATGAAAACGAAATATGTTTTACCTCTTGAAATGACCTCCTCAAAAACCCCCCGAAAAGGAAGGGGTTTTGGTCGTTTGGAAAGACCAAGAGCTCCTAGACATGAGTAGTGACTAAGAAATAATATTTGGGAAGAACTTGGATGAGAATCAAGGCTTATAAAAATGAAGAGAAGAGGGAGTGAGTGAGGGGTTATAGTGGAGGAGAGGAGGGATTTCCCATTATTTTACTCATTATTTTATTATTTTTTCAAAGACAACCAGTAGTGTTGATTATTGTAAACAAAAATAGTAATAAGTGCATGGGAATTTGAACCAATTTTCATTTACACCATCCATGACTAAATCATTATTTAAAAATTCACTTATTTAACGTATTTTGTTAATTATCGAATTTCATTATTTACCAAAAAATCAAGTATTTATGAAAAATCCCAAAAATTAACCCTAACCATTTTTCAATGTGTAGAATTAAAAAATGAACTCTGTTTTTTGAAAATAATTTTATAAATATGGTTAATTAATTTTTTAGATAAAATTATAATTTATTCAAGAAATAACAATTTTAAAACTACATTTCGTTTTATATCAAATTGAAAAAATTAATCTAAATCCAAGCCTTAAGATAATGAAATAATAATATGGATAACTATTCATAATGGTCATATTACAATTCATAAAATTATGTTATTATTCACCAAAAATTATGTTTCTCTTATCAGACTCTAGATATATTAGTGAATGCAACTGTGTGTGTCAGTTTTTTGAAATTCAAATCCCACAGGTGGAAAAATTTTGTTTACTGGCTAGGTTATAAGAAAATGGTGTTTTGTAGAAACTTAGTGTTTCATGCATTAAATATTAAATTTATCTAAAAAATCTTGGGTTGTTCAATTATCATATCCTTACAATAATTTCATCCTTGAATTTACCATATTTTTACCTCAAAAAACTATTTGGGTAGTTCTTCATCATAAGCTCCTTAGGCTCCCATGTTGCCTCTTCAATTTTATGTTTTTCCAATGTATCTTTATGAGTCGAGTCATCTTATTCCTCAAAACTTGTTCATAAGTGTCTGTAATTTGAATAGGCTTTTCAAAGTAAGATAGTCAAGTTACAATTCTATACTGTCAAAATTGAGGACATGTGTTAGGATTGGCATGTACTTTCACATCAATGACACATGGAACACATTGTGTAATTTGGAGAAGCTTGGTGGAATAGACAAATGATATTTAATATCTCTAATTCTCTTCCAAATTTCAAAAGGTCATATGTACCTAGGGCTCGGTTTACCTTTTTTCACAAATCTTATACCACCCTTCCATTGAGATACTTTTAAGAAAACCTCATCTCCCACTTGAAATTCCAAATCCATCCTTCAATTATCAGTATATATTTTTTGTCTTCATTTAGCTTCTTTGATATGGCCTTGAATAGTCTTTACATTCACCATTGTTTCCTATACATCCTAGGGGTCCAATAGCTTCTATTCATCAACTTCATCTCAATATGTTGGAGTATGAAATTTCTTTCCATACAATGCCTCATTTCATGTCATTTGAATAATGGACTGGAAACAATTGTTGTAGGAAAACTCCACTAAAGGTAAATATTGTTCCCACAAACATTGAAATTCAAGTGAAAATGATCTTAACATGTCCTCTAAGATTGGGATCGTCTTTTATGATTACCCATCAGTTAGAGGATGATAAGCAGTACTCAAACAAACCTCAGTATCCAATGATTTATGAATACTTTTTTATAATTTCAATGTAAATCATGGATCATGATCAACAAAAATTAATAGAGTTTCTCCATGAAGTCTCACAACTTCATTGATACAGAGTCTTTCTTGGTGCTCTAGTGGAAAATCCTCTCATATAGCAAGGAAATGTGCAGATTTTGTATATCAGTCCACAATTAACCATATTGCATCATTATTTCTTGGACTTTCAGGTAATCTAGTGAAACAATCCATGTTTATTTCATCCCATTTCCATATAGTAATAGGTATAGGTTTGTTGAATCATATAGTATGTTGTCTTTTGGCCATCACTTGTTCACAGACTAAACATCTTTATACATAATCAGTAATTTCCCTATTTATGTTATCCCACTAGGAATTTTATTTCAAATCTCATTACATTTTAGTGCTACCAGGGGTATAAAGAAATTTTAGCTATGAGAATCATCTAATAACTCACTTTTTATCTTGGGTATAGAGGGAACACAAAGCCTCTTCCCGAATTTCAGAACTCTATCTTCACGCATGAAGTCAGCCAACATCCCTTCTTTCACAACATTAATTTTCTTTCATAGATTCTTGTCATTAGACTCTGATGCTTTCATTATTTATAATTAAGATAGTTGGGAAACCATTTGAAAAGGTAGTGATTTTTCACCCTCTTTAATAATTCCCATATCCATCCTCAATAGATCCATGTACAATGGATCCTTGTCAATCCTCATTTTATTGAGAACTCTATGATCTTTACAACTCAATGAATCAACTACCTTGTTTTCCTTTTCGGGGTAGTAGTGTATTGGAGAATCATAATCCTTTATTAGTTCAATCCATCACCTTTGCCTCGTGTTTAGTTATTTATATGAGAAGATATATTTTATAATCTTATGATCTATATATATCACACATTTTTTCTATAGATATAATATCTCCATATCTTCAAAGAAAATATTACCGCATCTAACTTTAGATAATGAGTATGATATTTCATAAATTTTTTACTGTTTTGATGCATAGGCAATAACACTATCATTATTCATAAGGACACAACCAATTCCTTTCTTTGATGTATCACTATCGATCACAAACCCATAATTCCTTGATGGTAGAGTTAGGATTTAAGCATTCACTAATCTCCTCTTCAATTCTTCAAAACAGTCTTCACATTCTTTTTTCTAGGTGAACTAAACCCTTTATAAGTAAGATTGGTCATTGGCTTGGATACCCCGGTGAAGTTATGATTCAAAAGATGATAATAACCTTATAAACCAATAAAACAACATACCTCAGTTATGTTCATTGGAGTAGGCCATTCATGAACAACCTTTGTCTTCATAGGATCAAAAGATATTTCTTCCTTAGATATAATGTGGCCAAGAAAGGAAAATTATTGAAACCAAAATTCACACTTTCTAAACATTCTATATAATTCATTTCTTCTAAGAGTCTGCATAATAGTGTACAAGTGATTTTCATGATATTTATAGCTTTTGTAGTATACCAAGATATCATTAATAAATACCACCACAAAGACATCAAGATATTCCTTGAAAACATTATTCATTAAATCTATAAAAATAGAATGTGTAATAGTCCTTCCAAAAGGCATTACTGTAAACTCATGATGTCCATACCTAGTTCAAATGGTGTTTTTGGAATGTCATCCTTCCCCAAAAATATCTAATGATGTCCAGATCAATGTTTAATATTCAAAAAATATTGATCTCCTTGAATTGGATCAAATAAATCATCAATGTGAGGTAGGGGATACTTTTTCGTTATTGTTATAGTATTGATCTCCCTATAGTAAACACACAACCTCATAGACACGTATTTCTTCTTAACGAAAAAAGGGGCTCCCCATGGAGAAACACTAGGGTAAACAAATAATTTATCAATCAGTTCCTCTAGTTGTTTCTTTAGTTCCACTAATTCCACAATGTCCATTCTATAAGGGTTCTTTGATATGGGACATTAATTATGAATTAAGTCTATGGAAAACTCAATTTTTCACTGTGGAGGATGTCTAGGTAAATCATCTAGAAATAAATCAACAAATTATTATACAATAGGTATGTCCCCTATTTAAACATTCTATTCCCCTCCTATAGTTATTTGATTCCCTTCCTCCCCAATAATTGAATTCAGTAGAGCTACAATGGGTGGATCTAGATGGGAAAGAGATAGTGATGTTTCTACCGTAAGGATAATGGATTCTAAATCATCCTAAAAAATTGTAACCTCCTTCTTCTTGTAATAAATTTCTATGTCATTATTCGAAATCCAATCCATACCAAGGATTATATCACAATCAATCATTGGTATGAAAATAAAATGAGCAGATAAATCATGTTTATTTTCCACAATGGGGACTGCCTGACACAACTTTGTTGCAATGATACTTCCCTTAAGATCATTGACTGTCAGCTCCCTTATTAAATAAAATTTGATATATATAATTTTCTTGAGAAATTTTGAAGTTATGAAAGAATGTGATGATTCAAAACAAAATAAATCAATGGATATGTTTCAGTAAATGATTAAAGTACATGCCACCACATCATTAGGATCTGCATCCTCTGTTGTTGTGACCACATAAGCTTGGCCTTTCTCCCTTGGCCTTCTATGGGTAATGTTTCTCGAACACTTAGGATATTCATGTGCATAATGTCCCATCTCCCTTAAATTGTATCATTGAACATGTGTAGCTTCTTTCTTCCCCTTATAATCTTGAGATAGGTGCCCTTTTTCTCCACACTTATAACACTCTCATTCCCTTCAAGAAAGTGCCAGGGTGTTTCTTCCCAAAATTATTACATGATCGAAGCTCAAATCTACCCTAAATTCCCATTTTATTTTTTCTTTTTATAGAGTTTTTGGAAGCCCTCTTCTTCTCTTATTTTCTTTAAATCCACAATACTTAGAAAATTATTTTTCCATCTTGATATCACTTTAGACTATAACATCATATGATGAGAAACATTGGGAGACTAGTTCCCATTTGGAGAAATGGTTTTAAACCATAAAAGAATCATTAAATTTTTCTCCATGGATTATATATGTAGTCTTTAGTATGCCATTCCATCCTTGTAATATTGGATTCAAACTTGGATACATTTTGATCCTCCTTCTACCTCAAGTTCAAGAATTTCCTTTCCATATCCGCTCGTTGTTCGTAGGGGAAATATTTCTCTAGGGGGATTTTATTAAAATCCCCCCATTCCATTTGTTCTATTTATTTATCCTCCTTTGTGTTTTGGATTGATGACCACCACTGGTCTGCATCTCCTGATAGATGAAAAACTACCACGACAACCTTCTCTCTTTCGTTACATCCCAAAATGAGAAATATCTTCTCTATGGAAATCCCTTCAGGAGACACGCATGTTCATGCAGTTTCCATTCCTTCCACGAGGTTCCATTTCTAAATAGTGGAATAAACTAGATTAGGTTATAAATCGTAATGTATTATGTCATTGTAGAAAAATAATTATATTAATTTTAAATTCTATACATAGCTAATCTTATAATCCTAAACATGGTTTCTTTGAGTAAAAAATTACATTTAAATCCTTCATAATGTATATTAAATAAAATGTGAATTATCCTAATCATTTCCCCTAGGAGTGTTAAACTAGGTGAGCAGTAATGCCCGTTTTCATGTACCAGGATACCAAGGGTCCAGCCCGAAACTCCATGTCGAATTTATCACTTCTGGAACATCTGTGCCAGAACTACGTCCACTTGTAGTATCCAGACATGGAAGTATTTTTTAGAAAGATCTAAATAATCTATTACTTACCCAAATAATATAGTATATTCTTGTATTTTTACCTTCAATGAATATCTCAGGGTATTGTTCCCTAATCTACATACTCTAAATCGAGTTTCGATGTTTTCTACTAAACTTCCTTTGATACAGACTGTAAAGACCGGACCCCAATTTCCCAGAGCCAGTTCCTTATTTAATTAAATTTGAATATAAATAAGTAATATTCAACCTAATAGACCATTTAGTTTAGTAACATTAGAAACAAGAAACATATATAAGTTCAAAATTACAACTTGAAGTGAAAAACAACATTGAAATTCCTTCGACAATATCCATAACTCCTTGGTTATTTCTGCATGTCATTCATAATAAAAATATTCATATACTCAGAAAATAAAACATAAGAAATGATTATAAGGGGAAGAAAGAAGCTACACATGTTCAATGCTACCTTCATATTGAAACTATTATATGAAGTGTAAATAACTTTCCCTGAACATTAAGCATAAACACTAACCGTTCAGAATAAATTTGTGAATGGTTTTAAGATAGCACATCCACAATCAAAATAATAATAAACCATTCAATTAAATATGGTAGATGATATAATAAAATAGTAACCCCAAAAATACATAAGAATCCACAAGAGTGTTTAAATAAATGAATATAGTCTTATTAAATCATCAAGTAATTCTTGAGATAAATACTCTTTTACCTTGAAAGGAATAGTTTTTTTGGAAAACTCATTTTATAAAACTAGATATGAAGTAAGATGGTATTTTTAAAATAAATTGAGTGATTTTATAAATAAAATAGTTTCTAAAAATAGGTTATATAGTGCCTTTGAAAATAGGTAAGAATTTGAGAAATTCCATTGAATAGGGATAGTATTTCGGGAATAATTTTTTACAAATCATTTTAAAACATATAAATCCCCATAAATTAAAGTAGTATTATAGTTTGTACACATATATGGAACATTATCACAAAATATATAAATATTAAATATGAATAAATAATAATTTAATTGATGTAATTTGATAATAATAGTAACCCGAATGAAAGTGGAGGTTTGGGTTGAAAATCCTTACCTTATGTCTGAATGTGTTCCATTCTTGAAATTAAGGTCCTGGAATATGAAATTAGACTTAATAATAACATAATTATGAACCTATTAGATGTCTAATTAGTTTATCATAATTTTATTAAGTTCATTGTGTCTTTATTGATAAGTTATTAGATTGAATTCCGTCATTTCGAAGTGTTTGTTTCCAGGGTTTTCATGATTGGTATATTTGTATATGAGTATGGATGTTCATGTAGAAAAGATGTAATTTTTCAGAATTAAAATTATATATTATTTATGAAAATCTATATGTTTTAAGGTTTACATAATTCATTTTTTACATGGTATGAGGTTGAATCATTTGATGAAATATTAATTACAATCACTTTGATTATTTGGCGATATTTGGATTATTATGAACTTATTATGTCATATAAATTAATACTATGTACAAATAATAGTTCCATAATATTATGTAGGTTATAATAAATATTTTATATTCTTTTTAAACCATAAAAATGTTTTCCTATCCATTACTGAAGCATAAATTGACAAAGGAAACTTCATCGTCCACGAAGGTTGTAAATCTAAACATCACAGACAATGACTTAATTTTTAAAAGAGAGATGGAGAGATAGAGAGTAAGAATATTAATAATGGATATTAAATTAAAATGGAATAATTCTCGTAAATTGATGAGGTTATGTGAGAATAAGAAAATAAGATAAATTAAAATTTAACTAAATGAAAAAGAAAGATGTTTTACCTCATGAAATAACTTAATTTAGAACCTCCTTAAGGGAAGGGGTTTTGGTATTTTGGAAAGACCAAGAGCTCCTAGAAGTGGACAGTGACTAGGGAAGGTATTTTTTTTGAAATTATATGAGCTTTAAGGAATATAGTAAGGAATAGAAAATGGATTTAGGGCGGGGGGGGGGGGGGGGGGGTTATAGTGGATGATTGTAGGGTTTTCCCATTATTTTACTCATTAATTTATTATTTTTTCAAAGACAACCAATAGTATTGATTCTTCTAGCCGAAAATAGTAAAAATAGCATGGTAGTTTGAACCAATAGTCATTTATATCTTCCAAGAATCAATCCTGATGTAGAAATTCAATTATTTTACATATTTTGTAAATTGTCAAATTTCACAATTCACCAAAAATTCCATTATTTCAGAAAAAACCCAAAAATTCACCCTAATCATTTTTCAACGGGTAGAATTCCAAAATAAACTCCATTTTTTGAAAATAATTCTTTAAATGTGATTAATTTAATTTTTAAATAAAATAATAATTTATTCGAAAAATAACCATTTTAAAACTATAATTCATTTTATATCACATTAAAAAATTTATCAAGATCATAACCATAAGACAGAAAAATAATAATGTTGTTCACTATTCATGAGGGTAATATTACTATTCATAAGAGTATGTTACTATTCACCAAAAATTATGTTTTTCTTATTAAACTATAAATATCTTACTGAATGAAACCATGCATGTTAGTTTTTCGAAATTTAAATCATAAAGGTGGAAAAATTATGTTTACTAGTTAGGTTATAATAAATTTGTGTTTTGTAGAGACTTAGTGATTCATGCATTCAATATTAAATTTATTTTCCAAATCTTGGGGTGTTATAGGGAATATCGTACAAAGGGAAATCAACAAGGAAGAATAAGGGGGGAAGGGTATCTTAACTTCAAAAAGATCTAAACGGAACAATGGTTTACATGCATTTGTTATTTTCTAATAAAAGAGTATCTGATCACGATAACATGCTTTGACCAAATAAAAGCACCCATAACCTTAGGAAAATAATGATAGGATTTATGGGATTTTAATTAGTCTAAAATACCTTTCAAAAATGCTTTAAATTCATTTTAAATTAAAGGAAATGTAAATGGGGAGAAACTGCAAGAAGCTGGAAACATGGTTCATTAGACACAATTGGATGAGAAACAATTCATGTGGTACCACTCAAAATGAACCACTAGATGAAAAAACATAAAGATTAGGAACCACTTGATGAGGAACCTCTGGACAAGATATCATCAGGAGAAGGCACTGCTCAATAAGGCACAACTGGATGGGGCACCATCAGCTGAAATTCCTGCTTATGTCAGTGGATTATCATTGGCAAAGACACCGTTGGATGAGGCACCATGGAATGAGAAACCACAAGCAATTCACCACTTGTGAGTGACTTCATGGGTGAGACACCACTAGGGTGATCTACCACGAGGGTGAGTTATCACTAGAGTGACCTACCACTAGGGTGAGACACCGCCAGGGTGAGACATCGACAGGCTGTGCTACTATCAGGGTGAAAAACCATCGGGGAAAGACACATCCAGTGTCAGACACCGCCATTTTGAGACACCATTGTGGTGTTACACCATTATAAAACTTTAAAAACTGATAAATTTTGAAAATAAATTTAAAGGGCCACCTTGATTTCCCAGAACACCTTAAACACTTGATTCTCACAAAGTAATGGACCAGAGAGTTCTAGGCCATTACATAGTATCTATTTATTTCATCTATATAATGATATTAAGTTCATAGATATCAAATTTATTCATTGTATACATTTTTATAGTCATTCTTGAATGTTTAACATGAGAAATGAATCACATCGTGTCATGGAGACAGTAGGTTGTATGTACGCACGAGCGATGGTATCATTTCCTTAATGGTGAAAGGTAAGGAAGATTATGGTATATTAATTTTAAAAAAACAAAAATAATATCATATTTTTTAGATATATATATATATATTATTTCCATCATTATACCCATCCATGTAAATTGGTTATGAAAAGAAGATTACACTACAGCGTGGAGATGGTAAGTCATACATACACACGCATGGTGCATTAATTTTTCATAACATGGATAAAATGTGGAATATGGTTGTCCCATAATATTAATAAAATCATATAATATTGATTATAATTTATTTATTACTATATAATTAAAACAACACTTGAATAGAAAGTAGACATAGAAATGATCTTTAATGTGTTGGTAAACACGATTACATCATCCTCATGAGGCTTCCTTTAGAAATCTACTTAAGGGATCAATGGTTGAAATTTCTAGAAGACCAAGATCTCATTTAATTAGATAAGTTTTTTTAATATAAATTGGTAGGTTTTTCTTCAATAGAAGGCTCAAAGTGGTTTGAAAAAAGTGATTGAAAATGTTCCCTTTTATAATTGAGGTCAGCGGCCCTTTTGGAAACTCTCAAAATGTTAAATTAATATAAATTTATATTCAAATCCAAAATGATACAAAGAGATTTATTTGTAATATAATATTATTATTGGTATTAATCCTCTCATCTAATAAGTTTTAGACAATTTTAGGTCACATTATTACCCATATCATTTAGTTTTAACTCTAATTTAACCACTTTAACTCTTACCATGATAACATGGATTTTACTCTTCAAGGGTTCATATTTTTACTATAAAATACCAAAAAACCCCATAAATTAATCTTGTATGGAATTTTAATTCATAACCGAGTAATTTGGGTGAATTTTATATTTTTATGAATTTTATAACATTTAATAAAATCTTATTTATTTTAAAATATCATTAACGTCAATTTTGACACTTTTCATTACATAATAATTTATAAAATATTAATAAATTATATAACATCAAAAAAATATTTTAATTAATCCCTAACATGTAAAAGTCATCCATAAAATTTTTTAATGACATTAAATATGATAATTAGTATTTATTATAATATTTTTAATAACATTTTGTTGATATTTCCATTAATTTAACAATTATTGCATCATCATTTTGAAATCCTTTAAGGTATTTATTTATTTTTTAAATATTTAAAACTAAATTACCATGATGAATAAAAACATTATATCTATTAAATGACTATTTATAGTTGAATATACCTTTAGTAAATGACCATATAAAAATTGTTAAAATTATTAAAACACTAGTATCATATCGTTGACTTTTCATTAAAATAAAATACTATAAAGGGCTTAAGGTCATCCATGTCGATCCAAGAGCTAATATAATCGTCCCAAGGATGTTTGGGTCAAAATTCTCCTATTTTATAAAAAAATTAAGTTTTAGTGTAATATTACTAATATTTATAATTTCATTTTTACCCTTAATTACTAAATTTACCCTTAATCGTGGAAATAAAAATTACCAATGTTACCATTTATATTGTCCAAAAAAAAGAGACCTATTATATAAATTTTTAACTTATAATTACAAATATTTAATAAATTTTACAAAATTTAAAACATATAATAGGATAAAATTAATTTAAAATCAATCTCGTTGAAGGGGTGAGAAAACATATTATTAAAAAGAAAACGTTCAAAAGATTGAAATGTTTTTATATTAAAATTCATTGGAAATCGTTTCCAATAACCTAATTTGGATTAAATGATATAACAATGATAAAATTATACTTTAAAACAATACAAAAATATAACTTATAAAAATAAATTTCTAGATGGAAAAGTTGTTTTCAACTAAACTCTAGTATTTTTTACTATTCATCAAAACATGAAACCCACCAAAAAAATGAAAAAAATCATCCAAATTAAATTTTTAAATTACTATTTCAAAAATAAATTATATTTTTTCAAATTATATAAAAAAATTAAAATATAGTTTTTAAACAAGTTCTCCATCAAAAGGCAGAAGAAAATCCCTTTTGAAAAATATAGCTTTTAATGCATAAATGGGGATTTATATTTATATCATGTCTATAAAAAACATAAGATTAATAATAAAAATTATATTGAGAATATAATATATAAATTCCAAAATGTTTTTAATACAATTAATTCCCTCTAATTTAACAATAGGGTTGTAATAACATTTCATTGTTATTTTCAGTTCGATGTTGTGTGCAATGTAAAATTTTGGAAAGATTAAATGTATAATGAGACATATCATAAAATATTAGAGTGTTTCAATATATTAAATCTAGGTGATAGAACCATGTGATACTAGATGTGGTGTTTCAGATAGTTGGAAGTTAGTTCATGAGGAGCATTAGTTGGGAAATCAGGCTAGGGATTCATGTTGACCATTGAGGAGTTGGTCATCGATACGGTGCATCAAGTGTGTATTGCACAGTCATGTTCCAAATTATTTTGAGTGGTCTCCAATGGAGTTCTATGCCTGTGTAAATATTGGTAATATAAAGATATTATATTTGAACTCATCCTTTATAAATGGGATTCAAGGACCAGGTGAGACTCAGGGATATGAGGTGGGACCAAGAACTGTATCGGGAGCTGGTAGCTGAGATAATACTGTAAATGCATGTCCTAGAAGGAGGAGAGAGACAGAAGTGGGGTCAGTGGCTGGTAATAGGTGTAGATCCACAAAGAGAACAATCTTCAAATATTTGACCTTTATTTTAGGTTCATGCAATTGAACTATCAAGTTCAGAGTAGGATGAAGAGCTTAAAATAGTAAAATTTAAGTAGTGATAACGTAAACGTTCATTTGTTTTTTATATGACTTATTTTGGTGCAGAAGGCGCATGTGTGGTAGTTTAATTAACTAGGTGTTGTTTAATATAGGGGAATCCAGAATGGTGTGTGGTTTTTATAATATTCATAGTAATCCTAATATATTTTTTTTGTCATGACATATATATATATATGATGTGGGATCCCTCTTTGGCATTAGGTGTGATGCTTAAATTCAGGGTCGTATGGGCATCATGTGTGATACAGGAATAAATTGATAATATGATGATGTGAAGGAATAATGGTATGTCATTTTGGCACATTCATGTGTGTAGGATGGTCAGTGGAACCCTTTAAATTATTAATGGTTGGTTCAGGTGGTGACCGGTTGGATAATAATTGAGGTGGGGACCAACAAAAGGGAAAGTAACCTTGAGTGAGTAGTGACCAAGGAATTCTGAAGAAAATTTAATGAGATTGTAATGTTTTTTATCATCCTAATGTGTGACTAAATATCTCTAGTATGATCTATCATAAGGTGTGTATCTTGTAACATATTAGGTTTTTGAGCGGTTTGAAATTTCTATGATTTTTTTAAAATTCGAATTAGTGGATGGTCCAAATTTTATTTTACGTTTTGGAATGTAATATTGACAGTAAAAATTCATTAATGTTTTTTTTATATAGGGGTTAATACTCACTAATTTTCTGGGGAGTTTGGATTGGTTTTGGTTGTGTCGGGCTTTGAAAACCAAGATTGGAGAGAAACAACACTGGGGGCATGGTCAGCCCATAGTTAGTGATAATTGTAGTGACCAAAAAACACAACCCACCTATATGGTGGCATGGTTATATCTAACCATTATAGGTTGGTTCATGGATTTTCAACAAATATATAATCAATTTTTTTGTGACTGTATAAGTTATGCATTATTTTTCGAACTTTGTGCTAATCCATGCGAGCGATTACATAAAACCGCAGACAGGCACACGACCAGTGCATGGTTTTCGAAAACCATGTGCCTAGCCCACACACAAAAGTCCATTTAGGAATCCTATTCACATAGTTAGTACATGATTTTACTGATCCATGAGGCCAAACTGTGTGCCTCGTTTAATAGGGTGAAACTATAAAACAACCCCTTTTTCTTTTATTTTTTTTCTCCTTCTTTCTTCTCCTATTTACATAAATCCACCATTAGTGGGAGCTCTCTTCCTCTTATCACTTCGGATTTTTTGGATATCCTCTGTTCAAACTCTGATTGAAATGTCATTAGTTTCATGGAATATCTAGTTGTAAAGCTACCAGTCTGCTTTCTTACATTTTTCTTATGTATCGTTGTTTGGAATAATATTTCCATCTGAGCTCATATTCCCTATTTCAGGAGAGATTTTTAGAATATTTATTTTCTTATGATAAACCTCTAGTTATAGTGAATTATTATATGAGTGAACATCTAGGGGTATATGTTTTTTGTTTCCTAGCATTGTCCCCATTAATGCGCATTCTATGGGAAGTGTATTTAAATATGTCAAAGTGTGGTGATCTGAGAGTGATCATTAATTAAATGATTTATTTTTATATTATTACATGATTATTTTTAAGGGAAACACCATGTTTTATAATAAATTTTCAGTTGTGTATGGAAATCTATGTGTAAAATGGGGTTTTATGATTTGGTTAGGCATAATATGTCAGTTTATTAAATTAATTTAATTGTGATGAACATGTGAGTTCCTTGGGAACATGTTGGGGTCAGATCAAGATACTTGGTGTGATATTGATGATTTTGATTGATTTAATGAGGTTTTTTAGTTTTATGTAGATGGTAATAACCATGGTGTATTTGGGTGATGGGTTTCTTATGTGGTGATGTACTTCCACGAAATTGTGTAGCTTAGGACGATTGGTGATTTCTGCTCACCATTGATAGTCGATGGCACCGTTGAAGTCATGTGAACACATGATAAGGACTCAATGAGGTGGTTTTGACTACCCATGGTGGTATGAGGCCTCTTTAATTTTATTTTATTAAGAAATATTTGATATCCATTGGTTGTGGATGATGTTCTCACTGAGAATTCCACAGGTGATGGTGTATAAGACCATCGAATGGGGGCTGAGTCATGCCATGATAGTGAGGTCGATGAGCTAAGATAATGGAAGGAAGATATTATCATGCCTTGTATGTTGAGGTAATTATTTTATTAAATATTTATCATTTATTTAATTATTTCAATTAACCAATAACATTACTTTTCATTGCATTAATATAACCATCATCTGATTCCCATCCCCTCCATGTATAATCCAATTTATTTCATGGTTCTATAAGATTATCATCAATTGTATTCCAAAAATTTCCTAACCCCACAAGTTAAAATATTTATATTCATTAACATTCCATATTTATTTATACTATTGAGCTCATTATAAGCCATTATAAATTAGATTCATAAGCTATGCACAACTAGTTACTTCAAGTAGTGGGGAAAGGAATGCTGGTATAAAAGAATCCCAGCCATCCAACCTTTAAACATAATTCAATAACAAGAAAACATTCCATATTTTAGAACTATAATGGGAAATATCATCTTTAAATTGTTTCATTAGTCCATGTTCCATCCTTAGACCCACCATGAAAATCACTATTCATCTATTCCTCTATCATTGGCACTAATTCCTACCACAAACTTGTGCCTCTCCACCTAAGTATTGTAAACCATCAACCATCCAAGGCTAAAATCATGTTGCATCGCATAGATCTCATCTAGAGAAATAACACAGGGTAGAAAGGAAACAAAAAATAGATTCAATAACTAATATTGTCCCTAAAATCCAATGCATTCAGCCTTCAAAATTAAATGGGCGCTCTTTCCCTAAAACCACTATGTTTATCAAAAAAATAGTTTATTACTATCTTAGATTAACTGATTCATTTATTAAAGGGTACATCCATAGGAAACCTAAGTCATTAACTAATACAATCTGTTTTATATTTAAACATTCTTCAAGCACAGCATTTGGTTTCATCAAACTATAAAGAAAAACATTTCCAATTTAACATGCCACTTTACTATTTCAACAAAAAGTATACCAGGATCATGTTCATTGGCCAATTCTATTAACATAAGAAATAATTTTTACATTTAAACATACATATATAATTATTTAGCAAATTAATATTACCATCTATACATTCTTTATCTATTTTCATAATATCAAGCATGTCAAACCACATCATTAAAAAACATGTTAATCCAATCATAAACATAGATAGCCCACTATCTGGAAAGAATAAGAGGAAAACCATTATCATGGTGAAAACAAATGATATCACTATAACCCAAACCAAAGTTCATTCTTTTATATTGTTTAATATTTATTAAGTTTAATTTCACCATCTCCAAAGAGAATAATCCAGATAACTTCTGATTTCACAAAAAATAATAAGAGAAGCTACAATTTTCCTACATCAACTTAGAAGTTCAATATTATTCACATGGGAAAGGATAATTGGAGATCAACAACCACTAAAAACACCACCCAGATAAAGGAAATCTAGTAGAAAACTAGTCTTCACAAACCACCAAAAAACAATCTAAAATAGTACCCAAAACAGAGGTTTTGGACACCATGAATATCTAGACTAAATGATGAAAACAAAAGAGGAAAAATAGGAAATGTTACTTAAGTTGAACCACAAGATTTACCATCGCCACAACTATAATTCACAACAAAATGATCAAGGGTCTCCAAAGTAAGTTATATTGTACACTACCCTACAACAAATTTGATAATGGGGCCTCAACATGAGAGAATAAGAAACCATTCCCTAAAACCACCTAATGCAACTGGAAATCAAAGGAATTCAAAAGGATATGAGAAAATCAGTTAATAGAGGGAAATAATAAAGTTGAAACCACATTAAATACCCCTACTTTTATGATTAATGAATTTACTATTTGAAATGAACAAGATCATTGAATAATGGTAATAGTTTTATCTATTTCTATGAAAACTCGACTATCCCTGAGGCATCCACCCTGGCCTAGCTATGTTCTTAGTGGTTCTTCAAGGTGTTATCCCAAAATGAAATCCCCCCCTTTTTCATGTCTTCCAAAACCAAATCATTTTCGATTATCCATATCTTAAAAAATGGATATTCAAGAAATTTATATGTCGTTTATTTCAGATAAGAGAAGCCTTATGGTTCTATTCACAACACCACGCCCTCATTGGCAGTTTTTACTAGTTAGTTTTAGATAGAAGGGACACACTAGGCATGAAATAGCCTCCAAAATAGCATAAACCCCCTTTCACTGGCTGTGGGGAACCATGAAAAACATAGGAAAATAAAAAGCACCTAAAACATCGTCTATAAGGTAATGGTGGCCTCTAGAAAGGTTGAGACTTCTCCCAAGTCTCTGTAACACCTTGAAACTTCTTATCAGAACCACCATGCCACAAAGAAACATAATGGAAAGGACGAGAGGGTCCAAAACATTATATTGTGCACCCCTAAAAAATTATTATCCTTAAAAACTAAAACCAAATCCATATCAAAGAATATATAAGTGGTTTTATGAATAATCACTATGTGACATACCTTTCAACAATGTCACCATCATAGAAGGAAAAACATCTCACCAATATAAATAAGGTGAAAAACAATGTAACACTGCCAACTATATCCCAAAACATCTCCCAAGGTTGATATCTCTCAAATAAGTGCATGTCTACAAACAATTAGTCATTGAAGAGAAATCCATATCATAAACTAGATAAAGGTTAATAATCACAAAATATCGACACATAAAGAAGGGATAAACTAGTAAAAACATAGAATACTAAGTGCATATTTGTGACTCGCGTTCTCAGGTACTATCCTCCATGCCACTATTCTACTAAAGGACATGAACCAATGAAATAGAACACATGCATAACACCATCTCCTGGTGATCCTATATCTCCATAGTCTACTCCTCAAAGGTTACATCATCATCAAGGTCAATCACAAACAAATCGATGACATGAGATTCATCGTTAAGATAATGAGAAGACTATGATAAAAGAAATACGTCATGTTTCAATCCCATCTGTGGGTGAAGTTCAATCTAATATGATACAACTTCAATACAAGAGAACACTTCCAAATTCTTAATAACTAGTGATAAAACTTACTACCATGTCCAAAACATCATTTCCCAAGATGATGAGTCACCTTAAATAAAACATTGCCTACAACTTAAAAATCCATAAGTATCATCCTATAGTAGGAATAGGACTTTGAGGATCTTTTTCTACATTCATCATCTAACTAATCACCTAAACCATATTTTTCATGCTCTTCACTAGTTTTGGCACTAGAATTGGTGACTCTCTGACCCCAGCCCGACACAACAAAAAATAGAAAGGTTAGTCGTAAAAGTCTCTAAATAGTTCCATGACACTATATTAAATCCTATTATTATTAGTAAACTCGACAAAATTATTTCTCCTCATCCACTAACCTCCATACCCTTGGACACATGCATGAAATATATCTTCAAGAGTACGGATATTCAACAATATCTGATAATCCCTCTATATATTGATATCAATGTTAAATAAAAACATAGAACCAAAATCATGCTAGAGACATCTCCACACCCTATATGTAAAATTTGGATTATAATAAGAGAAAATATTCTATAGGAATATATGGATTCTTACCACCTCCTCCAAATACGTCCTTGAAAAGAACCTCTTTTAAGGGTGACTCTGTGATTTAAAAAAAGGGAGTTGATTTTTTCAAGCAATCCACTATCACCCACATAACAACATAGCCTCTTTGATATTGAGGTAAAATAGTGATGAAGTCGATCAAGACATCATCCCATTTCCACGGAGTAACATATAACATTTAGAGGAAACCACTAGGAACACACTATTCAACCTTCACCATCCAGTAGACCAAACATCAAGATGCAAACTATGAAATTAAATCCATTAACCCAGGACACCAAAAATGACCTCTTTGAGCATGTAAAATCTTTTATAAACTAAGGGTGAGTTGTGGAATTCATGGAGAACCCACTTCTACATTTACTAAGGAATAAAAATACTCCCCTAGAACAAAACCGAATGTTAATCATCCTCATACAAACCATCAAGTCAATCATCATTGGGAACATGGCCTCTCCATACCTCCACCTTAGAATCCCCCATTAGGGATCCTCCATATAATGCACCATTGATGACCACACAATCATCTGAAAAAAATAATCCACTACAAACAAACTCCTCCATATCAAGATGCATCACTAATAGAACTAATATCACTTTAGAAGGAAACATCATATTCATGAACAAAATTTTTATGTTACATCCTATTCATTGGATCAACTAAAATATTACCCTTTCCCAGTGTATATGAAATCCCCAAGTCATATTCCTAAAATAATTCAATATAAAAACACTATTTCAAGTTCAGCTCACACGAGGAGGAGTAATACCTCTTATTATTTTTATTGTTAAAAACTAATAAAAATAATTGATAATAAGGTAATGTTGGTAAAACCTCAAAGAAAACATAATTGATAAAAAATCAAGATCATGGATGGGACAGTTACACTCGTGGGGATATAACTACTAAGACTCATATGAAATAACTGATATCTTCTAAGATAAGAAATTTCCCAATCTAATATGTGTAGTGTCGCGAAAAAAGTCAAACTGAACTACCTATACATAGAAACAGAGAATGAGTCAACTAACTAGATTTTCATTAAGATAATCAAAAGTTGTATGACACTAGTCAGTCAACAATAATGCATGATCTTTTCATTCAATGACTTCATTATGTTTGTAACCTAAGATAAATCAGCTATGAACCCTCTATAATATCTTACAAGAATGAGGAAACTCTACACCTCTATGAAATTATTAGATGCAACCAAAGAAACAACTTCCTCGATCATTGAACGATACATACCTACACCATGACAGATCATAACATGTAATAAACTATAAACTTCCCAGTCCTATAACTCACAATTCAAAATATTCCTAAAATGCCTCTAATAAAGAGGAACTCCCAAAAATAGCATGATGATGCACTATGTGATCCTCCTCAAACAAAGAATAAATAAGGATTCTATCAATTAAAACCACTATAAAATGATCAAGGAACTCTAGAAACACAGCTTTCATCAAACCCATGAACACTATTGGAGTTTGTATCACACCGAGCGAAATCAAAATTAAATTTTAATTCCCATAACGACATCAAAAAGAGTTCTTTGGTATATCATCATCCTTCACCACATTCTTATGATATCTTAATCGTAGATCAATTGTTTAGAACCAACTAGAATTGTTTAGTTGATCAAATAAATCATTAGTTTATCGAAGAGGATAGTGGTTCATCGCTTTCACTAGATCAAGTATCCATAATAGATACATTGATAAAAAAATCCATTATCCTTTTTCATGAATAAAATTGGTTTACCCCAATGTGATGTGCTCGGTTGAACAAAACCACACTGAAAAAGATTATCAATCTGTACCATTAACTCCCACAAAATTGAACACACCGTCCTATATAGTGAAATCGATATCGAAGAAGAACCTAGAAACATATATATCCCAAAATTGGTCCCTTTTCATGGGGTAATGTGATAACCTTTTCAAGAAAGACATCAAGGTAATCTGCCACAACAAAAGAAAACACTGTCAATTGATCCTCTAATAAAAAATAACATCAACTCGACCATAAAGGAAGATAATGATAGAACATGCCTCTAACCAATTGGAGGGACTCACTCCCCAATGAACATATAAGATGTCTTTTAGCGTCATAGAACACAATATGACTCCTAAAGCAATACACAATAACTTAGAGAAAATATAGCATGTCCATGATAAGGATGATTTTGTATGGTTATGTCTATATATATAGAAATTCTTCCCAAGAGTGTTGTTACCCCATGACTATATCGTAGTATTGATATAAATCATAGAGAAAATATCATACTCCAACTAGTATAGTCAACACCAAGGGAACTAAGAGTCTATGCACATCATTTCCCAAAGAATGGACTTGGGAGGTGATATGAATAAGTGTGCATCTCCTAAATCAAAAAAAATCATGCATCCAAGTAGAAAACTAAAAAAATATACCTCAAATAGTGTATGTTTAATCTGGAACTAACAAATCCAAAATGTGATACATACCATAAACTACCCCATGACTTCTTTAACCTAAATGGAATCCACCTCCATAGACATGAAATGTTGTTTAAGGATGAGGTGAATCACAAGCTTGTCCTCTCTTTTTCCCATATCTTATCTACTAGTCAAAAGTTATATTACCATGTCGCTACTATATTGGCTAGAATTACCTAAATGGATAGACCAAATGTAGAACACATATTTCACACTACCTTCTTATAATGTTTGGGCACCCTTTCCATTTATGACCAAGTATTTCACATGGAAAACAAATGTTTGACACCATTAAAGGTAATAGAGAGATACCACCCATGGAGAAAAGAAATGGAATGGGCTAGGACCTACCCCCTCCTATCCAAAATCACTTCGGTCTAAGGAACTAGGAACCATAGACCATAACATGTATACATAAAGAATCCTGAAGACTCTCCTATCATTATGATTAAATACTTGCTAGTTTCCTCTCAACAACATTTACACTCTCTATAACCTTGAGAAATTTCAATAGCATAAATGGGGAAACCTTACACTAGATCTCTATATGAAAAACCTTCTCAAATTTCCTCACCCTAGTGTCCACATCTAGAAATAGGTCTGAATAATGTAAGATATGTTTCCTGAATTAGATCCCAAAGCCATATATTATAAAACTCTACTATTGATGGGGATAAATCACTTATTGGATGAACACATTAACAACTGAAGAAATATAATCTACTTAAAACTGATCCTGAAAACATTGCTTGGGAGACAGTGTACTCTACACAATTCATAAGGAATAAGAACCAAAACTATCTAGTTATCCCATGTATCATTATCACCACCAATTAAAGCTAGTGCACCTTTAGATAATGGATTGAACTGAAGGCCATCAATTCCTCCTCAAACTAGTCCTTTTTCATGTAATCCAAAACAAACCCCTCATTCTCATGCAGACTCTTATAGTGAAACTCTCTAATGGTCATCCTTCAAGTGTTTCCGTCATCAACTTTGATCATAAAATGATATATTGGAACATCATACTAGTCATTTTTTGCCTGAACCTGACAAGGATGGTGACCAAGATCGATACCTTCAAAAGAAAAAAAGTTAGGGACTCATAAACCAGAAATATAGAATATTTAATATTATTTATTTATTTAGTTTAGGTTCAACCTAATCCCATGGTATACACACTCAAACATGAGTGAAAATAATAATTTTGTGTGATCCTTTCTGGGTTCTTTACCTTATAACTATAATTACTTCACTTAGTTGGCTCAGTAAACATGAAGGTTCATGAAATAGATCACTAGGAACTCTAAATACCCATTTCATAGTTGGTCTCTCTTTTTTAACTTGCATACCAAGTTTATCTAACATGGTTTCCCTACCAACCCAAGTAGTCCTCATAAGTTCCTACCTCCATACTCTATCCCACCCTCAATATAAACCCTTGATAGCACTCTTTCATGACCCACTCGCCATAATGGTACCCCTCTTGGGCCTAAAATGAGAGGAGGGTGATAATAATACCAAAATACCATATCCTATATTTCCTAGGTTGGTAAAAAAACCAAGGGTATGTCATACTCCCAAATATTAGGCATTACCTATTGGGACTAATTTGGATAAAGTGTGTTTTTTAGATTAATCATTTGTTGATTCTAATTAAAGGTGTAGGTTTTTGTTGTCTTTACAACAAATCACCTCTCTTTTTTTAGATCAGATGAAGTATTGTTGATTGCATTCTTTTGGAAATATATTTCTTGATAAATTCAATTCAAGTTTTCTTTTTTTTTTGTTTTGTTGGTGTTCTTTTCATCAGTAATATCTTTCTAGAATATATATTATTTAAATAGGCTAGGACAAAGTTCTAGATACAGAATGTCATAAAATATGTTTAACATAAAAATTATTTGATGTAATGCTGGTTTAAATGTTTTAAACATCAAGAATAATTCATCAAACAATAAGGAGCTTTTTGTTGAAAATAAAATTTAAAATTTCTAGAGTTTTTATAAAGTTGATGTTTTTCAGTTACAGATAATTGAGTCAAGAATCACCAGATTTTGAAGTGGTTAGAAGACATAGATTTTAGATTTACTAAAGTTTGAATAATCACTCTATTTTTTATGTGGAAATTTATCCATCAGATATGATGCAGACACTGATCCATTGGATATGATATAGACACTGACTAATCAAAAGAGATGCAGACATTGATCCTTTATAGGGGTGTTTGACACTGATAATGAATTGGATATAGAGTTCAATTGAATTAAGGTCATCATGCTACACTAATAAAATTATATCTATCATATATACTATATTTGATGGTTGTATGAATATTTAGTAACACTAATTGATTAAAAAATATTTTGACACTTATCCATTAGAGGAAAAAGTCACATCAATTCTTCTGGAGAGTCGATGAAATTAATTCATCATATGAGCATTTGACACTGATAATTCATATAATATAGATTATTGGAAAGAGACTCAATATAGTGAATATTTAATAAAAGTTAATGTTTTTAATAATGTGGCTATAGGAAACTGGAGTCTTTAAAAGTTCCAATAATGTATTCAAACATTTTAATTTGGTTTTTATCATCGGAGTGAGAAATCATTTATTTATTTATTTTTAATTAGATCAAGAGGACCATAATGATGAAAATTGTTTCAAACTGTGGTTTTGGGATAATAATTTCTAAATTGGGTTATGAATTTCATGAATAATGGAGATAGTTGTTAAGATTCAATATGTTTTGAGAACTCACAAGAAAAGTTTAGAAGTGTTAAATTTGATAAAGAAAAAGCTAAAAATTTTATTGGGAGTTATTAATTGAAAAAATTCATTGAGTGGGAATATAAAATAAAGTTCTCAACTTTCTATTTCAAGTACACCAATATAAATGGGTGAAAATACAACATATAAATTTACTATTCATATAAGAAAAAAGTGGAACATTTTTTAGTCAGTTAGATAGAATAAGTGATCATAGAATTGGTTTTTAGTATTTATCATATCAAAAAAAAATCAGGTAGATAGTTTCAAGTTGAAGAAGATGGTGGGATAGAGTTGGTGTCTTGTTAAATGCATAAAAATCATACTTACTCATTTCTGGAGAGATTAATTAGATAGTGTGATCGGACTGTGTTTTTTAAGGAATTCTAGATAATTTTTTCCTAACTTCTCCTAGGTAATAATTTCAAGAATTGGTTTTTAGAGAAATAAAAACGTTAAATTTATTGGAGTAGTATAGTGAAATTTTTTTGAACCTATTGTTGACTATCTCTAAACATGTTACAACTTCTTGTTTAAATCTCTCACAAAAGAAGAACCTCATACACAGTTACATTGATCATATTGTTATGAAATTGTAAGGGTATTTATTACCTTCTATATCAACACAAAAAGTAGTATTTTATAGTGTATTTTGTGGTGTTTTATTACTTGTAAACCATGCCAAGGACTAGCTATTCTAGTTGAGTAGTAAACCTTATAAATTCTTATGTTCCAGTGCATGTGTGGATATTTTTTTCAGAAAAGTGATAAATCCTTAATAAGATGTGAATATTATTTCAAAATAAAGATAAAAAAATAAAATATATCAATGATTCACTATCTCCCTTAATCAGTGATTACATTGATCCCGTGTGGGCCTTTTTAACTGGTATCATTGTGAAGGTTCTATTCACTGTCTCCTTGTTGTAGTTTGAAGATAAGTTTCTATGGATGGTTTTAATTGTGTGAAAAATAAAGAGGATTCGAGTTTTTTTATGGAAAGAACATCATATTTTGGAATATAGAATGTTGTCATATCTTATGACCATTGGATATGACGTTTTAGAGGCTAATACAAACAGGTTTATGTCTCGTTCTGAGAATATTCCTCTTACAGCCACTAATAAGAAAAATAAAGAGAATGGTGAAAGGAAAAAAAGGATTTAAATTATTCACCCTATGAAAGTGAATTTCTTAGAGTTAATAGAGTTGGAACTAAAAAATTATTTTTTAATAGTTAAAAATTATCTATAATGTTAATATGAAGGTAAAAAAGGAAATAAAGGAAAATAAAATCCAATTATCAAAGATGACGAAGTTAGTTACCTAGACATAAAATATGAGGTTATTAACTATTTTGATAATTTTCTGTTCTTTTTTTCTAAAAATTTTAAAATATGCATAGGTAATTTCAAAGGGAAGTTACCTCTAAAATGGTTTTTTTGTGGATCAATTGGGAATTTTTCTATAAATTAACTTCAAATAAAGGATGAAGAAGAAATTGATGATGAAGAAACAAGGACAGAAACTTCTTTTAAGAAACATGTTGAAAAATATAAATCTTATTCCAAGGGTAAGGATAAAAATATCACTAAATCCAAAAGGAGATTTTTTTAATCTAATGATGATAAAAATGATGACAGTGAAGTTAAAATTGAAAAATTCATTATTATTGTTACTAAAGACACATTTATTAAAAAAGTATATAATGAAGAGTTTTTTTTGTTATAAAATTATTATTAATGAAGAAGATACTCAGTTATAATATAGTCTAAAAAGAGAGTTTAAATAATTTCTTAAAACAATTTAAAAACATAATTTATAAATCAAGTAGATGAAAAGGTTAAGTCCTATAAAACATAGTCATGAATATTTTTCGAATATAAATCTATTTCATTGGAAGAGATTAGTCAAAAAAGAAATATATTAAATAAATAATCTAAATAAATAGCTTGATGTGAAGATAAAATTGGAGTAAGATAAATTAGAACTTATTCTAAAAAAAAGTAATCTAAAATTTTGTAGGGAGATACGAGTTACAAAAACATAATTTCTAAAATTGTTGAAGGCTATGAGAATGATCAAAAAAAATTTATCTTCAAAGGTGTAAAGGAAAAATGAAGTTGTTCCTAAGATTAATATTGTTTAGAAAATCATGAATGTATCAAAAACCAAGATAGATGAAAATTTATATGTCTAGAAAATTTCAATGTCTGAATCAAATGCTGCTAAAATTGGTGACTATATTAAAGATGAGAATAAATATAAATTGAAGAAAGAAATTTCAAAAGATGGTAAGAAATCTAAGGATAAAAAATTTCTAATTTTAAAACTAATAATGTTTTAGAAAAAAAAATTACAACTCCTTGTAGTATGCAAGTTATAGAAGAAAATATTCTCACTATGGCCACTACTAGTATTTCGGTGCATCTGTCCATATAGAAAACAAGTGTCAATTCAATCAACAACACTATAATTGTCCTGTGAGTAACTGGAAGCAATGTTTGAGGTGAATTCAATCCACTCAAAGAAGTGATCTTGATAAATTTGGTGTAAAGGTTTAAAATTGATTCAAACCATTGGAAAAAAAATTTAAAAGATGTGAACAACCTAGAAATCAAGTAAAATGATGTCTTGTTTTGTTACCAGTATAGTGAAATTTTCAAAACATGTCTCAAAATTCAGATGTGAATATAGGTAAATGAAAATAAAAGGATCTTGTTTTAGAAACCCCTCTCAATTATAAAAAAGTAGAATAAATCTGGATTTTGGAAAGTGATTTCTCTTCACATATGAAAGGATATTTTAAGCATTTGAAGAAAGTGAAATATTTCAAGTAAAAAATAGTGTGTTTTGGAAATGATGAATCTCTTGTAATCAAAGGTGTTGTATAAGATATTATTAGGGAACAAAAACAGAAATCCAAAAAGGAATTATTTGTTTATGGGTTAAAAACAAACTTTTTAACTGTTTCATAACTCTTCGATGAAGGAAATAATTTTATTTTTAAAAAACATGGTTTTTCTGTGAAAAGATTTTGAGATAGAATTTTGTTTAAGAGGCCAACGTATAAAGGTGAACTTTTTTCATGTTGGTGATGTTCAAAATTCATTTTACCAAATCATGAAGTAATAAAATAAATTTTGGCATACAATTTTGGTATATATGTGTCATAGGAATAAGTGAAAGTTAAAAAAAATAGTGTTTGTGATATTCTTAGTATGATAAGAAGAATAGATTGGGGTTATTCTATTTGTTCAAAAGAAAAAATTACAAACTGAGTGCCTAAGAAATTTGGAATTCATTCAACACATCCCTTTGATTTGATTAATTTTGATATTTGGAGGCCAATGAAAAAACAATAAACTTTCAAATATAAGTACTTTATTTCTTTCATTAATGATTTTACTCACATTTCATGTATTATGTATTTTAAACATAAACTCAAAGATCTAAAAATGTTTAAGATTTGTAGGAGAATAATATAAAATATATGTGTATATTCTATAAATAATTTGTAAACTAACATCTATGGTGAATAAAAAAATGAAGTATTCAAAAATTATCTTGAAAAAACCGGTATTCATCATGAGTTTTCTTCACCTTATACACCACAGAAAAATGGGGTTGTTTAAATAAAGAATAGAATTTTGGTGGAGATGGGACACACAATATTGATTGAACATGTTATTTCTCACTAATTCTAGAGGAAGGTTATGATTGTAATAGTTTATATTTTGAATAGATATTTCTACCGATTAAGTATGAATATGTCTCTTTATGAAATTTTCTAAAATGAAATTCTATGTTTGAAACACTTAAGGGTCTTGGGAGTCCCAACATCATAAAAAAAGTGGAAATCTGGAAAATTTTGATCAAAGTGGTGAACATAAAATTTTTATTATCTATGATCCTAATGGTAGAGGGCATATATTTTTCAACAAATAAACATAAAAGTCAGTTAATTTTTATGACGTAGAAGTTATTGAAAAAAATGAAAGATGAAGTTTCACTTACACATGTAGATATAGAAGATGATCGGGATGATATAGTTTATAAATACGAAAAGAATTACAAGAATGGTAACGCCATTCAAATAGAATATTATGACTCATCAATTTATAGTGATGATGTATAACTTCATACATCTCATCCAAGGATAAAGAAATGAGTAAATGTACAAAAAATAATTGGTGATCAAAAACAAAAAGTTCAGAAATGAAGAAAATCAAATTTTGTTACACATACATCCTTATTTTAAAATGTTGTGCTAAAATATATTGATAAATATTTTGATAATTAGGAATGGAATCAGGCTATGAATGAATATTTAGATCATATTTAAACGAATGATATATGGGATCTTATACCCAATTAAATAATATAAATTTTATCGGTACAAAGTAGGTGTTCCTAAATGAGTTAAAGGAATATGGTGATGTGATAAGAAAAAATGCATGATTGGTTCGAAAATGTTACTCACAAATTGAATGGATTGATTTGGAAAATACATTTTATCTTGAAGAAATTTTAGAAAAATCAGATTATTTCTTGCAATTATTTCACAATGAAGTTATAAAATTTTTTAGATAGATTTTAAGTATGATTTTTTGAAAAGAGACCATGATGAAGAAGTTTATATTGAGAAACCATGTGGATTTTTTATTGGAAAAGATGAAAGTTATGAGTGAAAGTTAAAAAATGATTTTTATGGGTTAAAGCAAGCTCTGAGGGACTTGTCTTCCAAATTGGATGACTCCCTAGAGAAGTTCTTCATTAAGAAAGGGATATTTGACCGTAATCCCCACATCAAATAAAATATGGATATCTATCTCATTTTAATTGTTTATTTTGATGATATTATCCTTACTTGAAATGATGAATGACCATGTGACATGTTTGTATATGAATTGTAGAAGTTGTTTTAAATGACCATGATTTGTGAAATGAAATATTTTCTTGGCATAGAAATATCCCAAAAGAAGAAACATATTTTCCAATATTAAAATAAGTATGAAAATGAACTTATTAAGAAATTTTAGGTGGAATATTCCAAACCAGTTTCTACACCATTTTTGGTGGGAACCAAGTTTTCAAAATATAGATTAGGAAAGGACATGAATTCAAATGAATTTTGGAGGCTTATTGAAAGTCAATTGTATATGACTACTCCAAGACTAGATATTGCTTATGGAATTACTTTATGTGAAAGATTTCAAAGTTCTTTAAAATAATCACATCACTTAGATGGAAAATTAATTCTCATATATATTAGAGGCACAACTACATTTGATTTCAAATATGACTTCTCATGAGAAATTCATTTCTTTGGTTATACATATAGTGATTAGGAAGGAAGTGTGTATGAAAGATAATCTAAGTCTGGTGGAGTTCTTATTCTAAGGTAATGTTTTATAAGTATTCATACAAAATAGAAAAATTTTGTAACTCTTAGAATGGATAAATCTTAATATGCTTCTGCCACTCAATCTATAACACAACTTACATGGATAAAGGCTGAGTTGGAAGACTTACTAATTGAACTCAAAGTACATATTCACTTGGGTTTTGTTAGTCAAAGTGTTATAAATCTCACTAAAAATTCAGTGCAATATTCTTTTTAAAAACTATTGATATCAAATATCACTGAATCAGAGAGCATGTGGAGAATAATGAACTCAAAATAGACTATGTTCCTACAAAAAAACATGTTTTTGACAAATTCACAAAACATTTACCAAAGGAAATATTATATAATATAAGGTTGAACATGGGTGTCCATCCTCCTTCACTCAATGTTTGAGGTATGTTTTATTGTCCCATCACTCATTTTTTCTTTGAATACTATTGTTAAGGGGGGAATAATGTTGTTTAACAAATCGATCTATTGGTATGTTCTATACTTTTTAATTACACCATGTATTTCAGGGGGGGTCATTAAAGGGGTATGTTGTAATCTCAATGTGTAAATGTGTGAACATTTTTAAAATTTTGTCAAAGTGATCCTATAAATGTGTGAACCATTTTAACTATTTTTTGAATTTATTGTAGGAAACATTGTTCTTAAAAATAAAATTTGGTTAACAAGTTGGTAAGAGATAAAAGATAAAATGTTTTCAGTTAAAGAAGATGGTTCATGAGTCACTAATCTTGGACAACATGGATTTTCTATTCAATGATCCATATTTTCTATATTGATTTTACTCATGTAAGATTATAATTATTGATAAGTGATCCATAGTTAGAGTTTACGATGTTTTAGTAACTTATGGATCTATGTTCACAACAAAATACAAAGTGGGGTATTGTTGGGACTAGATTGTATAAACTGTGTTTTTGTGATTATTGGATGGTTGATTCTGGTTGAAGGTGTTATTTTTTTATTCTCAATAAATCACCACAATTTGTTTTTTCTGGAGATTGGATGAAGGAATATTGAAAAAAAATTATCACACATAGTTTTTTGAACTACATATAGGAAGCATTGTTTTTATAGGAAATATGTTGGTTGATATGTTGGGAAGAGATGAAATATAAAATGTTTGAAGTTCTAGAAGATGTTTCATAAGTCACTGCATTTGGACAACATGGATTTTTTGTTTAGTGATACTTGTTTCCTACAATGATTTCACTGATATAGGATTATAATTTTTGATAAGTGATCTTTAGAATAAGTTTACAAAGATATATTGATATATGGATCATGGTTGGCAATAAAATCGAAAGAGGCATACTGTTGGGACCAAGTCGGATTAAGTTTATTTTTTAGAATGTTGGATGGTTGATGCTTATGGAACATATTTGTTTTTCTCGTTTATATAAAAAATCACCTGAATTTTTTTTCTGGATATCTGATTAAGAAATATCATATGTAGTTGATCGGACATATATTTCTTTTAAAATTCAACTAAATTGATTTTTTTTATTTAGTTTTTTTTTTGTGAGTGTTCTTTTTATTGAGTTTATCTTTCCTGTAACGACCCAAGCATTCATTAATTAAAATTCCTCTTTATTTATTTAAATGTCTTATTATGTAGAATAATAATATAAAATGAATCCACTACTTTGGTTTTATGTTTTTTCATTTTGAAATACCATTAAGAAAAGTGATCATTGCTAATATATTTGTTGAATAGTGATTACATGATTAGTATAAATATAAGGCTTTAACAAATCCAATTTTCTCAGAAAAAGGAAGTGAGGGACTCATCTAGTAGACTTGCCCAGTATGAATCCCATTTATTGGATCTAGGAAGGAGGTGGTTTCATTAGGCTTCTCTCTTTACCAAGCCCAAACCGATCTTGAATACGTTATGTTTGAGCGGAACCACCTATGGGAGAAGTGGAAGTTGATAGAAATTACCACACGAGCGATGATATACGAGCCACCTCAAGAATTTGTCCCCATCGCACACCCTACCCTAAGGACTTATGTAGCTCTTTTAATGGGTTATGTAACAAGACCCTAAAACTATGAATATGTGCATTATTTTTGTGTAAATATTATACATTCATTTTATTATTGTTACATTGTAAATAGTTTTTAAAGATAAAATAGTATTTTTTTTAATATTCAATTAAGAAATTTATATTGATGAATTAATGGATATTTGAATTAAATAATAATTTAATGAAATATTATTACTAAATTATTTTTTTATTAAATATAACATATCGTATACTTTTTACAAGCGCAATTATATTTTGTATTAAGGTTTCAATGCTATTTTTATCCAAACCCATGTTTTTTTATAAATATCATTTTTTATTTTAAAAGTAAGAATTCACATGTTCAAATAATTATTAAGATAAAATGAATATTATTTTTGGAATCAGTACATTGAAATTATCCAACAATGAATTTTTTAAAAATATTTGAGACAGGGGGATTTTTGGGTAAAAATTAAGTACCGTTTAAATATATAATGTGTTTTATGACATCATAATGAAAAAATAGTGATGTAATAAAATACTATAAACATTATTTTAGTCCATTATATTTTTTCCATTAAAATAAGTTATTTATTTTTTTGATTTATTTTACAAATCATTAGTGGACCCTCCAAGAGTTATAAAACATTTTCACTTTTTAAATGAATTTCCTTGAGAATGTGACTCACCTCCACATAAGCCACCCTATTATTTTACAAAGATTGGACACTGTCCTTATACAATATTTTTTTCCACCCCCCATTGGCAAAAACCCTGGGTAAAAACAATGTGATGGTTTGTGGTATTGATTAGTTTAATGTGTGGTGACCCAAACATAAATAATAAAGAATCCCTTCTCCTTTCCAATATAAACCCACCAAATCTCTCACTTCCTCTTCACTCAAATCCTTTTGAGTTCGTCAAACCCCTTATATCCTCTCTCTAGACTCCTCTGAAGGAACCCCAAGCTCCTAATAAGCCTTCTAAAGCCTCTCCCAAGCCTTTTGGATCACACTTCCATGTAAGGGTTTTCTTCCTTTCTCATTTTATCCATGTTTTTTAATATTTTTATTCCCTATTATTTTCAATTATAAATGATGGGGTATGATTTATAACCTCCCCTAAACTTTAATATTTATTTTTTAATGATTATATACCTCTTTCTCTCTCACCTATTACTTCCATGTATACCTGTTACCATGCCGAAATTCCATAATGAAATTCTCTCTTCTCATTAACATTCAAGCAATTGTTATGTATTATGAATAAAATTTCCATTACATTTCTTGGGAAATGTATCTATATTACTCCATTACTTTCCATTTCACATACATATGATGATACACCCCTTTCACTCTCATCAACCATTTTTATGATTTCTTATGTCATGATGTTATGCCCCTGAAATTGCTCCATGATTTTCCAAACCAAAGTCATTGTATAGTGAATACCATGTCCATATCTCTATCAAGGGTATTCACCATTATTC
Organism: Viscum album; assembly: GCA_963277665.1. NCBI lineage: Eukaryota > Viridiplantae > Streptophyta > Magnoliopsida > Santalales > Viscaceae > Viscum > Viscum album. Next base: position 9,154 of record CAUJRU010001963.1, on the reverse strand, counting down.
ACATTTAATTATTGATTATATAGTTTCATTTATTAATTTCAAATTCCCTTATTATGGAAAAAATAATTATGTTTTATGAATCCATGTTGTATGATCCATGTGGCACACTTATGCAAGAAATAAAATGTTTAAGAAGGGTGTGCCTAGATAGCGCTCCAATGCATCGGGTAAAGGTTAGTATCATGATATGTCAAGTGAAATGAGGGTTTACTCATTAAAATTCATTTTCAATGAGGGTTTACTCATTCTCCATGTGCAATAAGCCTTGGATCATGCAAAAATCATGTTAAATGTTGATTCCGCATTTCCATGTTATGTTAATCATGCTATATCATGCTTTTATGTTCATGATTCTCTTATGATCCTTTGATATGCCTATTTCCTAACAAGTATTGTATCTTTCATGTGATTCCTTTTTCACTCCCTTACTGGGCTTTATAGCTCACCCTTTTCTTATGCATGTCCTCAGGTTATCCCATGAAATCCTATGTACAGGGAATGTAGTGGTCATTTAAAGGTCGTTTTCAATAAAGATGTTGTGATTTATGTCTAACTTGTTTTTTAATGTTCTTAATCCCTATATACACTAGATATCTTGATCTTCTATTCTTCATCAAGTGAAGGTTTTATGTAACAAATCAGTTTCATGTGTGTAATGAAGAGCAGGGTTGTTATAGTTGGTATCAGTGGGTTGGTTTAGTTATTTTTGGGATTAGGATTAGAAAACCATAATGAAGCCTTAGAGATAAGAATAAGCATAATAAAAACATCCCTAAATTTTAGTGAGTTTTTATTATGTGGTTTATCAAGAAAATACATCCCTATCGAGATATGCGCAGGTAGAGGCGGCTCTGGAACAGATGTACATAGGAGTGAAAACTCTGACAAGGAGTTTAGGGCTTGACCCAGGGTATCCTAGTAAACGAAAATGAGGCTTACTACACTCTTGGTTATGAAACTCATGGGGGATATGCTTTGGTAAATTTACATGCATATTATGAACCATTGTTATGGGAATAAGAAAATTCCCCTAAGAATGTATGTTGGGAAGTAGATCATGAATAGCATAGATTGAATCGTATAGATTCATAAGTTATGGAATAAAATTAATTTATAAGTCATCAGTTTTTTGAGTTTGGATTACCCTTTATTTGTTACCCCTAACATTCCTTTTATTCTAGCCAATGGCCGGTAATAGGGGAACTCGGGCTAACAACCGATTTGAATGTCAATGTGAAGACTGTTCTAATGAGATTTCCAATCCCATGGGAGTGGGAATCGCAAACTTTTTCATGATATTCTCTCAGTTAACTCAAGTTTTGAATAAAAGTGTGGGTCAAGAGGAATGGTCACCCCCCCTAAAAAAACAAGTCACTATCGAGAGTTTCATGAGACAAAGGCCTCCTAATTTTAATAGATAATATGATCCCTCAATCTTTGTACAATGGATCAACTCCATGGAAATTATCTTCTTCATACTTCAAGTTTCCAAATAAGAGAAGGTTCTTCTGGCTGTTTATTGTATGGAGGGTGAAGCCAATCAATGGTTTACATTGATCGAAAACACATAGTCGAACGAGGAGATCGATGCATTGGAATGGAAGGACTTCCAGAAGATGTTTTTTGATAAATATTTTCTACGGACCCTCCAAATTAAGATGGAAAGGCACTTACTTTCCCTTAAGAAAAAAGATGATGAATCCATCAGAGAATATGAGGAAAAATACACAAGGATTACACGATACACATCTGGCATTGTCGTTACCCCTAAATGCAAGGTTGGCCGCTTCTGTGGTGGGCTGAAACCTATCCTTCAGAAAGCCCTGGTGATTCATTACTTCAATAGCTATGAGGAAATTTTCTGATATGCTCTCAATGTAGAAATTAATATCGTGTAATCTTAGGGGTATCGAGGGGATAATAAGAATAATGTGGACTTCAATTATGGTGGCCTGATGGATAAATCCAATGGTGCTAAGAAAACCCAGCACCCCACTTGCCAAAGGTGTGGAAAGAAGAACCCAGGAAATTGATTGAAGGAAAGGAGGAAATGCTTTAGGTGTGGAAGAGAAGGGAACCTAGATAGATACTGTCGACAAGAAAACCCCACGGTTGTGAAAGAAATGAGGAACGCTCCGCTCAACCCCCAACGCATTGTTCATTGCTTCAACTGTAATGAACCGGGGCACTTTTCAAATCAGTTCCCTAATCCAAGGGTTTTCAGAGGCAACCGATAACCTCCAAGGTAGCAAGGGTGAGCTTTTTTCCATCACTACACCCCAACAACTAAGTGGGGATAGGTACGCTAGTTATTAATTCATGAATAGATAACGTACTTTTTGATTCTGGTTCCATGTATTCTTTTATATGCCAAAATTTTAGTAGAACAATCCCAGCACCACCAAAAATCATTAAAGTAATGATGTCGGTGAGTACAGAAAATGGGAAAATCATTGTATTCCATTAATATAACTCCTCCCCTATCATAATCTGTGGACTGAACATTCTGGAGAACCTCATCATACTTCCTCTCGTGTAATTTGATGCAATTCTTAGCATCCATTGGCTTTCTGTATATAGAGCCAACATAAATTTTCATGATAGGGAAATCACTATCTATGTGGGGAATCGACCCCTGATTCTATACAAGTTCAAGGAGGAAGATGTATCTTCTTTAGCTCCATCATCTCAAGAATGGATATTACTTCCCTATGAGCATGCATATATGGCTCATATGATTGAGTCCAAGGAAGCAACCATCCTTGAATACATGCCTATTGTGAGGGAATTTGTTTAAGTTTTTCTCAAGGAATTTCCTGGTCTTTCTCCTCTAAGAGATGTTGAATTCTTAATTAATCTTATACATGGGGAATTTCCAATATCCAAGACTCCATATAGATAGGCAGTTTTAGAGCATGGGGAGCTGAAGAAACAACTACATGAGAATCTGGATTAAGGGTTTATATTCCCAAGTTCTTCACCATGGGGTGCACCAGCCCTTTTTTTACAGAAGAAGGATGGTTTCATGCACCTTTTCATTGACTATCGTGAGCTTAACAAAATCACTATAATGAAAAATTATCATCTTCCCCGAATTGATGACTTGTTCGATCAGATACATGAAGCACAATACTCCTCCAAGGTTTATTTGCGGTCGAGATACTATCATGTAATGGTGAAGAAGGAACATATCCTCCAGACTGCTTTTTGTACAAGATACAGGCACTATTAATTCATAGTAATGCCTTTCGGACACACGAATGATCTAACAATCTTCATGGACTTGAAGAATATAGTCTTTAGAGACCAGCTCGCCAAATTTCTGGTAGTCTTTATAGATGATATTCTTATATACTCCAAAACCATGGTGGACCATGAGGAGAATCTAATAATTGTACTATAGACCTTGAGAAAGGATAAGCTCTATGGAAAGTACAGAAAGTGTGAGTTCTGGTTGATGGAGGTCTCATTCATGGGCCATATCATCACAAGCAATGGGATATCTGTGGATCCCTCCAATACAGCTGCAATAGATGGATGGATGAGGCCAACATTAGTAACGGATATCCATAGCATCTTGGGGTTAGCTGGATATTATCGATAACTTGTGAGAAATTTCTCATGATTTCCCAACCCTCTTACCAAGATAACTCACAAGGGAGTAATGTTTTCTTAGAGTGATGAATATGAAGAAAGCTTCAAGGAGTTGAAAAGGAGGCTTATCACTACACTTGTTCTCACTTTACCAACAAGTGGAGAATGTTTTGTGGTATTTAGTAATGCTTTGAAGAAGGTCATGGGTTGTGTGTTGATGAAAAATGATAAATTGATAGCCTACGCCTCAAGGCAGCTGAAAATCCATGAGAAAAACTACCCCATTCTTGATCTAGAGTTGGCAGTTGTGATCTTTGCGTTCAAAATCTAATGGAATTATCTCTATAGGGAGAAGTGTGGGATATATACTAATAAAAATAGCCTCAAATATATATTCACACAAAAAGAGTTTAATATGCGCCATTGAAGATGGATAGGGCTAATCAAGTATTATGACTTCCCAATCCACTATCATCCTGGTAAGGCAAACAAGGTGGAAGATGCTCTAAGAAGAAAGAATCCTATGTCTTTATCAATGATGAGAATTTAAAAGGATATAATCTTCTTAGATTTTCATAGGATAGGCATGGGAATCATTAAGATAGGAACATCATCAATCCTTTCTCAAATGATTTCTCAACCATCCCTCTTGGAGATGATAAACGATTCTCAAATAAGGGATGTGGAAATTCTGGAAAGGGTGGAAACTATTAGAAATGGAAAATCCTTATATTTCATGGTTGATAAGGATGTAATTTTGAGATTTGGGTCACGATTATGTGTACCGTACGATCCAAAGATAAAGAAATAGATTCTAGATGACTCACATAGCTCAACCTTCTCTTTTCACCCGAGGAGTAGAATGATGTATTGAGATATCTGAGAGAACTTTTGGTGGGACAATATGGAAAGGGATATTGTAGAATATACATCAAAGTTCCTAGTATGTCAGCTAGTGAAGGATGAGAGGAAAATATATAAGGGGATTATGCAACCACTACCCATACCAACATAAAATAGGGAAGACTTTACTGTGGACATTGTCACTGGACATCGAAGGACATCTAGAGAAAAAAAATGCTATACGGGTTGTTGGGGATCATATTATGAATACATATAACTTTATCACAATTCCAGAGGACTTATCACTGTATCAAATTTCATGGATTTACAACAAAGAAGTGGTAAGGATGCATGAAGTACCACTATCTATTGTATTTGATTGTGATCCTAGATTCACTTCGATGTTCTAGAAAAGTATCCAACATGATCTAAGCACTGACCTAAACTTTTGTACGGCTTATTATCCTCAAACCGATAGCCAATCTGAGCAAACTATTCAGACACTTGAAGATATGTTAAGAGAATGTTATTTGTACTTCAAAAGATGATGGGACCAACATCTTCCACTAGTTGAATTATCATACAATTATAGTTTCCACTCGAGCATCTGAATGACACCATATGAATCCCTTTATGGAAAAGGTGTAGAACATGGGTGTGTTGGGATGAAGTTGGTGAGCGTAATCTTCTAGGACTAGAAATGGTCGAAGAAATGGTGGAGAAGGTAAAAACCATTCCACAGTATATCAAGGAAGCCCAAATATGATAGAAGAGTTATGAAGATAACCGTCAATGAGACCTTGAGTTCAAAGCTAGAGATATGGTATTTCTATGCATATCTCCATGAAAGAAGTTTATGAAGTTTGGAAATAAAAAAAAAGCTAAGTCCTAGGTACCTCAGCCCCTTTGAGATTCTTGATCGTGTTAGGGTTGTGGCCTATCAAATAGTACTTCCACCTACCATGGACAAAGTACCTAATGTCTTCCATGTATCCCTTTTATGTAATTACATACCAGACCCATCACATGTACTCTCTTCAGAGGTTGTATAGTTAAAGGATGATATTTCTTGTGATGAGAAACCAGTGAAGATCTTAGATCATAGAGAAACTGCTCTACAAAATAAGATAATTCCCCTCATCAAGGTGTTGTGGAAAAACCAAAAGTTTGAAGAAATGACATGGAAATCAGAGGAAGTGATGAAGCAGAGTTACCCACAACTGTGTTAGTGTGGGAAAAGGAAATTTTGTGGGAGAAATTCCTTAAGGGGGGGAGATTGTAATGAACCAAGAATTCATTAATGAAAATTCCTCTTGATTTATTTAAATATCTTATTTTGTATAATTATAATATAAAATGTATCCACTTATTTGGTTTTATGTTTTTGGACTTCAAAATACCATTATGAAGTATGACCATTGATAATATAGCCATTGAACAGTGATCACATGATTAGTATAAATATAGAGCTTTAACAAATCCAATTTAATCAGACAAAGGAAGTGATGGCCTCATCTAGTAGACTTTTCTCGTATGAAGCCCATTTATCAGAGCTCGAAAAGGAGGTGGAATCATTGGTACTTTCCCTTGACCAAGCCCAAACCGAGCTTGAATACATTAATCTTGAGCAGAACTACCTACGGGAGAAGTCGAAGTTGATAGAAATTACCACTCGAGCGATGTTATCCAAGCCACCCCAATAGTCTTTCACCATCGCACAACTTACCCAATGGTCTTATGTTGGTGATTTAAGGGGTTATGTAACAAGACCCTAGCACTATGAGTATGTACATTATTTTTACATAATGATTATACATTCATTTTATTATTGTTACTTTGTAAATAGTTTTTAAAGCACAAATAGTATTTTTAGTTAATATTCAATTAAGAAATATATTTTGATGAATTAATGGATATATTAATTAAATAATATTTAAATTAATTATTATTACTAAATTATTTTTTTAATAAATATAAATGATCTAATAATTTTTATGAACGCAATTGTAATTTTTATTAAGGTTTGAATGCTATTTTTATCAGAACCCATGATTTTTTTATCAATGTATGTTTTTATTTTAAAAAAATTCAAATATATAGAAAATTATTTATATTAAATGAATATTATTTTTGGAATCATGACATCAAAATTATCCTTTCATGAATTTTTCATAATTTTCTGAGACAATCGAAATTCTATGTAAAATGTAAGTACCATTTAAATATATAATGCGTTTTATGACATCAAAATGACCCAATAGTTATGTAATCAAATACTATAAACTTAATGTTCGACCAATATATGTATTTCCAATAAAATAATTTAATTTTATGTGTGTTTTATTTATTTTACAAAACATTAGTGGACCCTTCAAGAGCTATAAAACATTCTCACTTTTTAAATGAATTTCCAAGGGAGTGTGACTCGCCTCCACATAAGCCACCATATTATTTTAAGAATTTTGGCCATTTTCCTTATAAAATATTGTTTTCCAATCACCTTTGGAAATAACCATGGGAAAGCCATGGGCTGGTTTGTGGTATTGATTAGTTTAATGTGTGCTGACTCAAACCAAAATAATAAATAATTCCCTCTCCTTTCATATATAAACCCACCAAATCTCCTACTTCTTCTTCACTCAATGCCTTTTGAGTTCTTCTAAAATCTTACCTCCACTCTCTATAATCCTCCCAAGGTGCCCCAATCTCCTAAAAATCCTCTCTCAAGCGTATCCCAAGCCTGGATTCACACTTCCAAGTATGGGTTTCTTTTCATTCTCATTTTATCAGAGTTTCCTTATATTGTTATGCCCTTTTATTTTCAATTATAAATGTTGGGGAATGATTTATCACCTACCATATATTTTCATCTTTATTTTTTAATTTTGATAGACCTCTTTCTCTCTCAACTATTCCTTCTATGTATACATGTTACCATGCTGAAATTCTGTAAGGAAATTCTCTCTTCTTAATCACATTCAAGAAATTGTTTTGTACTATGAATCTAATTTCCATTACATTTGTTGGGAAATGTATATATATGACCCACTTACTGTCCATTTCATGTACATACGATGAGACACCCTTTTCTCTGTCATTAACCATTTTTATGAATTCTTATGACATGCCTTTATTCTGCCGAAATTGCACCACGATTTTCCAAACCAAAGTCATTGTGTACTGAATACCATGCCCATATCTCTGTGAAGGGTATTCACCTTTATAAACATTTCCTTATTGATTATATATTTTCAAGTATGAATTCAAAATTACTTTATTGTGGAAGAAATGATGATGTTTTATGAATCCATGTTGTATCATCCATGTAGCACACTTATGCATGAAATGAAATGTTTAAGAAGGGTGTGCCCTGATAGCGCTCCAACGCATTTGGTAAAGGTTAGTATCATGATATGTCTTGTTCAATAAGGTTTTACTCATTAAAATTCATTTTCAGTGAGGGTTTACTCATTCTCCATGTGCTATTATCCATGGATCATGCTAAAATCGTGTTAAATGTTGTTTCCATAATTCCAAGTTATGTTAATCATGCTATATCATGCCTTTATGTTCATGTTTATCTTATGATCCATTGATATGCCTATTTTATAACATGTATTGTATCGTTCATGTTATACCTTATTCAATCCCTTACTGGGATTTATAGCTCTCCCTTTTCTTATGCATGTCCTCAGGTTGTCCCATGCAATGCTAAGTACGAGGGAATGTAGTGGTCATGTAAACACTAGTGCAGAAAACATTTTTTACGTCAGTTATTTTTCATTATTTATGTCGGTTTTTAGGCGACGTTAATACGGACGACGTTATAAATAACGTTTTTTACGTCGGTTATTTAAAACCCGACGTAACATCCCTAATATCACGGTGTTTATCACGCCGGTTCATTAATAACCGACATGAAAAATGATGGGGGATGGGGATTTATAACGGCGGTTATTATATAACCACGGTGATAAACCGCGGGTGGGGGGGTTTAGCACGTCGGTTATATAATAACCGACGTGATAAATATGCGCGGGGGGGGGGGGGGGTTATCACGTCGGTTATTTCTAAACCGACGTGATGAAACGCCTGGGATATCGTTTATCACGTCGGTTATGACATAACCGACGTGATTAACCCTTCCCCGAGCCTATTATCACGTCGGTTTCTTAAATAACTGACGTGATAAAAAGGCCTGGGAAACGTTTTAGCACGTCGGTTATCCAATAACCGACGTGGTAAATCGATTCCCAGGCCTTTTAGCACGTCGGTTATATGAAGAACCGACGTGATAAAAGGCCCGGGAACGGTTTATCACGTCAGTTCTCGAAAAAACCGACGTGATAAACCCCTAACGATTTATTTACCACGTCGGTTATAAAATAACCGACGTGAAAGCGATATTTTTTTTTTAAATAATTTCACTGCTCTCACCAAAAAGCAACCAGAAACCAAACAACAAAAATAACCATGCCAGCCCTCCCCCAAGCCCCAACTGAACCCCACCCTCATCTATACCCACCTAACAAACTGGCCATCCCTCCCCCACCACATTGGAGCCCCACCAAAACCCTTGGACACCCCCCCACCCCTTGGACAGCCCCCCCACCCTCATTTACACCCCCACGACCCCTAGTACAGCCTCAAACACCCATTGGACACCCCTCCCATATCCCTTGGACACCCCCCACCCCTTGGACACCCCCCAACCCTT